>SJYQ01002559.1:72246-104543 GCA_006410935.1 Redunca redunca | reverse complement strand
TTTTAAAAGTCTTTTAAAATCAAATAAAAAAATAACAAAATATCTAATAACAAACTGAAAAAGGTGAAAGGCCTATACGTTGAAAATTATAACACACTGATAATAGAAACTGAAGATGATTTAAAGAAATGGGAAGATATCCCATGCTCTTGGCTTTGAATTAATATTGTTAAAATGGTCCTACTACCCAAAGCAATCTACAGATTTAATGCCATCCCTCTCAAATTATCTATGACATTCTTCACAGAGCTAGAACAAATAATCCTAAAACTTATATGGAACCACAAAAGCCCTCAAATTGCCAAAACCATCCTGAATAAAAAGAACAAAGCTGGAGGCATTACCCTTCCAGAATTCAGACTATAATACAAAGCTAGTCATCAAAAGAGCATGGTTTTGGCACAAAAACAGATATATAAAATCAGTGGAAAAGAAAACAGAGCCCAGAAATAAACCCAAACTTACAGTCAATTAACCTGTGACAAAGGAGGCAAGACTATGGAGAATAGTATGGAATTAACAAACTACTATACATAAAATAGATAAGCAACAAGGATTTACTGTATAGCACAGGGAACTATATTCAACATCTTGTAATAACCTATAATGGAAAATAATATGAAAAAGAAATANAACTGAATCACTTTGTTATACACCTGAAACTAACACAATATTGTAAATCAACTACACTTGAAAAAGCAAGAAATAAAATACAATAATGAAAATGAGTGAAATATCTCTAATAAACATTATGACTGAATCTCATATGAAAAGAATACTGATTGAAAAAAAAGACAAAAGAATGCATTCATACTATGAATCATTCATATAAAATTCAAAAACAGGCAAATCTAAAGTATGGTGTGAGACATCTGGATGGGGAGTAGGCAAGGTTAATGAGAGGAAGGCTCCCGAGGGCTGGTACTGGTCCGCTTATTTTTTTTAATTAAAGTGTAGTTGATTTACAGTATGATTTTATTTTCAGGTGTACAACATAGTGATTCAACATTTTGATAGTTATACTCCATTTAAAATTATTACAAATAATGGCTATATTCCTTGTACTATACAATATATCCTCATTGCTTATTCATTTTATATATAGTAGTTGTTATCTCTTAATCCCCCACCCCTATCTGTTTTTTGAGCTGAGTGGTGGTGATTATATGAATGTTTATGATAATCTGCTAAGCTGTCCACTTGGATTTTATTTACTTTTCTATATGTTTGTCATGATGGTACTCAGTCACTCAGTTATGTCAGACTCTTTGCAATCAAACTGACGATAGCCCATCAGGTTCCTCTGTCCATGGGATTTTCCAGGCAAGCACTGGAGCACCACAATACACAGCGAGCTGTATTAAGAGTGAGTTTCATTGCCAGGTTTTAAACCCAAACCCCTCCATCCTCTTTTAAAGCAGGAATTTCTATAAGCTCATCAAGTAGCAAAGATCAAAAACAAACAAAAAAAGACATAGATAGATGCTAACTGTAATATTAATAGGGAATATAACAACAATCAACATTTATTAAGTGATCTGAGTACTATCTCATTTAAACCTCAGCATCCTGCAGTAGATTGGCTGCATTAATGGTTCCAAATCTCCTTCTTTGCTTGTATCCGCATTCTTTGCACATAACTATGTCCTCTGTGCAGTTCATTTCAGTTCAGTCACTCAGTCTTGTCCAACTCTTTGTGAACCCATGGACTGCAGCACACCAGGCTTCCCTGTCCATCACCAACTCCCAGAGTTTACTCAAACTCATGTCCATCGAGTCGGTGATGCCATCCAACCACCTCATCCTCTGTCATTCCCTTCTCCTCCTGCCTTCAATCTTTCCCAGCATCTGGGTCTTTTCCAATGAGTCAGTTCTTTGCATCAGGTGGCCAAAGTATAGGAGTTTCAGCTTCAGCATCAGTCCTTCCAATGAATATTCAGGACTGATTTCCTTTAGGATTGTCTTGTTGGATCTCCTTGCAGTCCAAGGGACTCTCAAGAGTCTTCTCCAACACCACAGTTCAAAAACATCAATTATTTGGTGCTCATCTTTCTCTGATTTAGGACTAAAGCACGTTCCTGCCATCTATGGGGTTGCACAGAGTCGGACACGACTGAAGCAACTTAGCAGCAGCAGCAGCATGTTGCTTTGGCTAATAGAATACTAGCAATCACAAAGCAATCAGAGGCTTGAAAAGAGCTTCTGTGTTTCTCCTTACTGATTCTGCCCCCTGCCATCACCATGAGTCTATGCTCAAACTATCCTGCTAGAGGACGAAAGACACATGGAGCATAGCCAGTCACCCAGGTCATCCTGGATGAGGCCATTTAGTCAACAGCCAATCAATACCAAGACAAGTGATCAAGTTCAGTCAAGATCAGCAGAGCTGCCTCACCAACATCCACACAATTCCAAACACACAAGCAATAAATGTTCAATGCCCCTGGAGTTTTATGTCACTGAGGTTTTATGATTATGAGGTTCTAAGCTGCATTTTTATGCAAATTATTGTATTGAAAGCTTACAAATAGTACTATTATTATTCCTATTTTACATGGGAGGAAACTGAGGCTCAGGAAAATCACATAGCTGGTAAGTAGTGGAGCCAGGATTTGAATCTAGATTTTCTTAAACCACAAGAATTGCTTTTAATTACCATACTATATATATATATATATATTGCCTGTACAAATGTACTCTCAACTATAATTTTAAACAGAGCACGCATGCATGCGGGTCTTTCTCCCCAGCTGCTCACTGACTAAACCTTTAAAATTGAGAATCAGTGTTTCTAACTCAAATATCTGAGCTATATACAGCATTTTAAAAAAGCTGACTGATCAGAGTCCTTGTAGTTTAAACCAATGATTTTGTGCATGGGGACTCTGGTATATATTTTCCTCTCTTGCACTCTCTCTTACGTAGTCCACAAGCATTTAATTTCTCACAGATGCCTTCAGTGCTGATAGGCATCCCAATATTAATTTGTGTGCTTCAAAGAGCTATCCCAAAAATGCTGATGATACCAATAGAAGATGTAAAGTCTGACCTTCACTTACTCAATGATTGGCATTGACTATAATTCCTTACAAGATTTAACACAATGTGTGCAGCCAGAGTACATAATCAATTGTTCTGTATCAAAAATCACCTTGCAGTTGTGGTCAGGAAACAAATTCTCATATTAAATGGTCAGGAGAATCAGTATTATATATACTTGACAATAATGCATGTTAAGGATGTGCTGGGATGACAAGTGGATAAATAATACATCCACCCAAAGTTTTGCTTTCCAACCAGAAATCCTCAAGATACGGGGATCAAAGAGCTCACAGGTGGTTTGGGACTAGGCGCTGTGAACTCAGATCCTCTTACCTGGAGGAAAGGACAGTATGTGGACAAGCAGTGAGAGGGGAATCCGGAGCTGTGGCCTCTAGTCCCAACCCCGCCTCAGAGTGATGTGTGGGACAAGCATCTTCCTGTGCTTCTAGATCACTCTCCACTCCTGCTCAACCTTCTGAGTACCAGGAGATTGACAAGGATGGACGTCCTTGCCTCTAGCTCCCAGCTTGGTTTGTTGCCTAGGGAGCATCCGTGCTCAATCACTGAGTTGTGTCCGACTCTTTCCAAAACAATGGACTGTAGCCCCCCAGGCTGCTCTGTCCATGGGCTTCTCCAGGCAAGAATACTGGAGTGGGTTGCCATTTCCTCCTCCAGGGGATCCTCCCAATCCAGGGATCAAACCTGCATCTCCTGCATTGGTAGGCCAATTCTTTACCACTCACCCATCCGAGAAGCACCGGCAACAAATCTGCAAGATAGAGGAGATGGAAGCAGAGGCATTTGTCCTCCTGGATTTCACCCTGTGGTGTCACAAATGGGCTGCTGTGTCTTAGCCCCTTTCAGATGGCCCCCTCTGCACATCCTTCCCCATCTCTGGGTTCTGTTAATCGCTTCATGCCTTCAGACTTACAAATAGTAACAGCCCCCAGTATTTACAGCTCTAGGATTCCACACTGTGCTGTGCTCAGTCACTTCAGTCATGTCCAACTCTTTGAGACCTATGGGCTGCAGCCGGCCAGGCTCCTCTGTCCAAGGGATTTTCCAGGCAAGAATACTGGAGTGGGTTGCCAAGTCCACAGTACCTCTTAATATTTTTCCCTATACTACATGCAAACCTCTTTAAACAGTCTCTTCATTAAACCTTCCTTGAAGTAACCGGCTTTGAGGGTCTAGGAACGATCCCCTCTGTGACCCTAGAGAAGACCTTTTACCATGAGTCATCTTTTTGATCAAGGCAAAAATGCCTCCCCTTTTATGAGGGGTGGGCAGATTTTTTTTTCTAAGATCCTAATACCAACATGTTTGAAAGGTTTAAGTGGTACAAGATATAAAGATATTATTATGTCAGGTTGATATCTTAAAGGCTTATTTGGTTTGCAGAACAGAAAGGAATTATATGCTGGAAATAGAGGCAGGAGGAAGTATCTGACTGTACATAGCAATTCCATATGAAAAGAAACAGGGAAGGATTAGAAGCAACAGAAATCAGACTTTTCTTTGAACTACTGGCTTCTCTAGGATTGGTTCTGATAGTGAACCAGATGTCCTACCCACCTTTTTGTTTTCTGATCCTTTTCATCATCATCTCCTACTTGGAATCCACTCAGGGAAGTCTTTCCTTTGTTTTTTGTTTGTTTTAAATAGCTTGAGTGTTTTTTAACAAATTATTTACTAATTTTTGCCTGTGCTGGTCTTTGTTATTGTGTGTGGGCTTTCTCTAGTGGCCGAGAGCAGGGGCTATTCTCTATTTGCGGCATGCAGGCTTCTCATTGCAGTGGCTTCTATTGTTGCAGAGTCCAGGCTCTGGAGCACACGGGCTTCAGTAGGTGCAGCACTCAGTTTGGTAGTTGTGGTACACGCGCTCAGTAGTTGTGGCACACAGGCTTAGATGCCTTGAAGCAGGTGGGTTCTTCCTGGACCAGGGATCGTGCTGGTGTCCCCTGCATTGCAAGGCCGATTCTTAACCACTGGACCACCAAGGAAGCCCTTTGCTTTGTTGACAACAGGGTATGTTAAACTTGCTGACATAATAAAAGGAATATACTTGATGCTTAAGAAACTGGCTAAAAAGTAAAAACTTCATTCAGATCAACATTTGTTAATCATATGACCCAAACTTCCTCTTGGTGCTCTCACCAGACAAGGGGTCTGGATGCTAAAATTATGCCCCACTAGCTTTTCACATTAACAGGTAAGTTGTTAATTTTTAATAAAGGTTATTTATTCATTCAGCCTTACTTCTTAGACACCCACTATGTGAGAGTGGAAAAGCTGGCTTAAAACTCAATATTCAAAAAACTAAAACCATGGCATCCAGTCACATCATTTCAGTTTAGTTCAGTTCAGTCACTCAGTCATGTCCAACTCTTTGTGAACCCATGGACTGCAGCACACCAGGCTTCCCTGTCCCTCACCAACTCCCGGAGTTTACTCAAACTCATGTCCATCAAATGGGTGATGCCATCCAACCATCTCATCCTCTGTCATCCCCTTCTCTTCCCACCTTCAATCTTTCCCAGCACTGGGGTCTTTTCCAGTGAGTCAGTTCTTCGCATCAAGTGGCCAAAGTATTGGAGTTTCAGCAACATCAGTCCTTCTAATGAACACCCAGGACTGATGTCCTTTAGGATGGACTAGTTGGATCTACTTGCAGTCCAAGAGACTCTCAAGAGTCTTCTCCAACACCACAGTTCAAAAGCATCAATTCTTTGGTGCTCAGCTTTCGTTATAGTCCAACTCTCACATCCATACATGACTACTGGAAAAACCATAGCCTTGACTAGATGGACCTTTGTTGGCAAAGTAATGTCTCTGCTTTCTAATATGCTGTCTAGGTTGGTCATAACTTTCCTTCCAGGGAGTAAGCATCTTTTAATTTCATGGATGCAATCACCATCTGCAGTGATTTTGGAGCCCAGAAAAATAAAGTCAGTCACTGTTTCCACTGTTTCCCCATCTGCTGCTGCTGCTAAGTCGCTTCAGTCATTTCCGACTCTATGTGACCCCATAGATGGCAGCCCACCAGGCTCCCCCATCCCTGGGATTCTTCAGGCAGGAACACTGGAGTGGGTTGCCATGTCCTTCTCCAATGCATGAAAGTGAAAAGTGAAAGTGAAGTCGCTTAGTCGTGTCCGATTCTTAGAGACCCCATGGACTGTAGCCCCCCAGGCTTCTCCGTCCATGGGATTTTCCAGGCAAGAGTCCTGGAGTGGGGTACCATTGCCTTCTCCATCTATTTTCCATGAAGTGATGGGACCGGATGCCATGATCTTAGGTTTCTGAATGTTGAGCTTTAAGCCAACTTTTGCTCTCTCTTCTTTCACTTTAATCAGGAGGCTTTTTAGTTCTTCCTCACTTTCTGCCATAAGGGTGCTGTCACCTGCATATCTGAGGTTATTGGTATTTCTCCCGGCAATCTTGATGACAAACTTAGAGAACATATTAAAAAGCAGAGACAATACTTTGCCAACAAAGGTTCATATAGTCAAAGCTACGGTTTTTCCAGCAGTCATGTATGGATGTGAGAGTTGGACCATAAAGAAGTTTGAGCACTGAACAACTGATGCTTTTGAACTGTTAGGGTTAGGGTTAGGGTCAGGTTAGGTTAGGAGAAGACTCTTTAGAGTCTCTTGGACAGCAAGAAGATCAAACTAGTCAGTCAGTCCTAAAAGTCAACCCTGAATATTCATTGGAAGGACTGATGCTGAAGCTGAAGCTCCAATACTTTGGCCACCTGATGCAAAGAGTGGACTCATTAGAAAAGATTCTGATGCTGGGAAAGATTGAAGGCAGAAAGAGAAGGGGACAACAGAGGATGAGATGGTTGGATGGCATCACTGACTAAATGGACATGAGTTTGACAAACTCCAGGAGATGGAAAAGGACAGGGAAGCCTGCCATGATGCAGGCCATGGGGTCTCAAAAAGTTGAACATGACTGAGCAACTGAACAGCAACAACAATGTGCAGGAATTCTCCTAAGCAGTGCTAAAGAAAAAGGACAAGGTTTTTTTATTTTTTTAGACTTTAAAGATATGCTTGTGCCATAGCCCATGGGATATTATAACCTTATAGAAAATCTTAAAGAGGGATAATAAAAGCACTAATATTGATTTACAGTATTCCTTACATATGTACATAAATGTAAGACCATTGAGTATTCAAAATTTAAATCACTAAATCCAGCCCCGAACCTCATGCTCCCACTATTCCCCACACATAGAAATCACAATGAGAAAATAGACTGTGTGACCTTGAGCAAATATCACAACCTCTCTGCTCCTTAATAAATGTCAGAACCAACGTTAGAATCCAGGCCTCAGGCTTCACCTGGAGAGTTAATTTCTCCTGATGTTTCCAGTGCGGTTATTACCTTGTAGTGGCTGGGGGATTATCTGAGAATAGCATTTCCCCTTCAAGAGGCCTCACACCTGAAGTTTTCTCTACCAGGCCATCTCTTACTCTTCCTTCAAAGTTCACCAGGGAGGTTTCTTGGAACTTCCAGGCCAGGTTGGTTTCCCCTGGCGTGTGCACCTGCAGTAACCCATCCTCCCCTGGCATTGCCCATCCCCCCACTAGAAAGGTTTGTGAGACCAGAACTGCCTCTCTCCTGCATGCAGCAGATGGCAGATATGCTGAAAAGATTTGTGAATAAATGAAACTGTTATTTAATTTATAAAGGAAATCAGTGAGAAAACTGAGATGTGTTCATAGAATTCTGCACAACTCTACACCTTAATTTTTCAAAGTAATAATAATAAATTATGGGGACACACAGTTTTGAGGACATTAGTCCACTATGGCCCCCTTTGCCTGACAAAGGAATAAAGGTATTTTTTTCTACGTCATCTAATAACAATAATAAACTATGGTTTTGAATTAGAGAAAATAGAAGGCTACCCCTCTTTGGTCTTACTACATAAGGAACTGGGTTCTCATCCCTCTTTTTTCCCATTCCCATACAGTGGCCCTTTTCTTGTGCCAATGGTAATGAAGACAAAACAATCCCTTTCCTTTGCTTCACCTGCAGTTCAGAAAAAAGTGTCTCCCAGCATAGGAAAAAGCGTCTCCCAGCTTAGGAAAAAGCAATTTCCCCCTACAGTCTAAATGGGAGGAGAACAGAGGATTCAAAGAGAGGAAGGCTCCCCCTCCAAGCCCCAGGACTGCACTGTCCTCAGGGTGGAGGAAAGACTACAGAGAAACACAGATGGCATGCTGGCACTTGGATGAATTAATGTGATTGCATCTCTGTAATGTTTCGAGTGAGATAGTCATATAATTCATGCAAATTCAGAAATAATTGAGGCTCATGTTTCTAGGATAAAGTCATGGCATTTTGCTTTTACCTGAACTACCCACACACACACACAAAAAGGGTCATTTTTATTATTCCATATTTAATTATTCATAGCCACACACTCACAGATTTTAGAACCACAAAAGGTCAGCCCTCTCTGATTTGGCAATTGTTTTCCTCTGAAGTCAGGGAGCGGCCCATGAATATGCACGAGCACACAATCCTGACACTTCCCTCACTGTTCATTAACAGCGTGTTCACTGTATATTTCAAAGTCAAACAAATAATACCTGTCATGAACATGAATTTTTAATATCTCCTGTATTTCATTTTAAATGAAATGTCAAAATGATGGAAAATATTTCCATGGAAGTCTGGAAAGGGCAGCGTCTCACCAACGCTGCCTTGTGAAAATCAGCACTGGTGCACAAACACCATTAAAGAGGTGCCCCTGACACTGGAATCAGATCACTTTTGGTATTTTACTGCCTTTATCTTTCCTGAGAAATGTCAATGTGAAATCCGTTTGCCCAGACCACGTGTTTCTCGGGGCTGAGAGGAACCACCATCCTCTTTTCATCTGAAAATGGACGTTGTTTGTTTACAGCCTGTTTCAATCCCTTGCTCTTGGACTCAAACTGCATTTTATTTGCTCGTGATGCTCCTCTTTGCATATGCGTGCCCTTTGCCCCTCTTCATTCTTTAAACGCTACTTCCCATTTTTAATGGCAGGGAGATCAATCAACTCTGACCTCCCTTTTCCTGCCAGCCCTCAATGAGATTTTCTTCATTTCGAGCTCCCATCTATTCTCCCAGACTACTTCTTTCCTTAGAAATTGTTCCCTGGAAACTGGGATTGGTCAAGTTCAGAACATAGCTGAGATGGGGTAAGCGGGTAAGAGCTTGTGATGGTAAGAGATGACCAGTAAGGTCTACAGTACAGTCTCAGTCTCAGCACTAGTGATAACTGCATGTGTGCTAAGTCACTTCAGTCATGTCTGACTCTATGAGACCCTATGGACTGTAACCTGCCAGGCTCTTCTGTCCATGGGATTCTTGAGACAAGAATACTGAAGTGGGTTGTCATTCCCTCCTCCAGGGGATCTTCCCAACCCAGGGATCAAACACACATCTCTATGTCTCCTGCATTATCAGCCGAGTTCTTTACCATTAGCGCCACCATTTGGGAACAGACAATTCTTTGCTATGGGGCTGTCCTGTGCATTATAGGATGCTTAAGCAGCATCTCTGGCCTCTTCCTACAGTGTACCAGTAGCACACCACCCCCCTTTCAATGGTGACAGCCATAACTGTCTCTGGATATACCAAATATGCCTGGAAGTCAGGTTGCAGTGAGAGGGCAACCTCTCCACATCCCCAGTAAACCGCTGATCTACAAGTACAACTAGAAACGCCTGCTTTCCTGGAAGTGTCTTCTCCTCTTGGCACTAAAGAAGGCAGGAACCCCAGGAGCTCCAGAAAACTGCACAAGAACTGAACTGTGCAGCTCTCTGATACCTGGAGAGGCAGAAATTTTCTGTTCTCCACCACTTGGCCAGGTAGATGTAGCCTGAGGCCAAAGCTATGACCATCTATGTCTACCAAACCCACTCTTTGGACCAAAAGCAGTTTTCTAGTCTCCAGCCTAATAACATTTATCCCATCACATAAGAGACTATTATTCTTAGTGTATTTGTATGTCCCTACCCTTCCACTGCCCTGTTCCTCTAAAGAAGCCTCCAGTTTGTTTATCATCAGGCTCTTCTGCCTTAGTCATGAGGGAAAAGTGGGGTTGGGTGGGGCGAGAGCAAGGAAATTATAGATGACAGTTTATATCCTCTTCACGATTTTTTTTTTTGAAATTTTTATTTTAACTTTAGTTTACTTTACATTACTGTATTGCTTTTGCCAAACATTGACATGAATTCACCACGAGTGTACAAGCGTTCCCACTCTTCATGATTTTTAAGACATTCTAGCAAAGGACCTACACCTCTTAGTTCTCTGGACTGTTTATTCACCCTGATGCTGCTCTGAGACTGAACCACACAGGTTATGGACTATTACACTTTTATTTGGATGGAATTTAATTTATGCAAAGAATCCTAGAAAAATGTTATCTCAGAAAGAATAGAAAAAGAGATACTGTAATCCCCATTTTACTGATGAGAAAACTGAGTCCCAAGTCAAGGAACAAACTGTAAGTAAACTTCAGCACATGTTTCCCGTTTCCAAGTTTGCTCTCTACACTTGAATATCACCTTTAAGGCAAATATCCCTCAGGCATAGGGCTGAGCTTGTAATATCTTTTTGTCTTTTTTCAATGGTCTGTAAATGTTAAATGGTTCATATATGTTGGTTGGTTTAAATGGTTTATATACATATTAAATAGATACGCCTAATGTGTTGGGAAAGTCCTCATTTTCATAAGCAGGGAGGACTCAGCCTCAGTTAACCCATTAACAAAATCGTCCATGAGGGACAACATGTTGGGAAGGGGAAGCCTGCTGCCATTCCAAGGGGCAGTTTACAGAGCCCAAACTCTCAGGGGAAGGGGAAAGGCTGGGGCATGTGGCAGTGCCAGGACCTCCAGGACCTGGGCCAAACCTGGGTCTCCAAACAGCAGCTCTTCTTCATAGGAGTATGCATGGGGTGTTTGAACCCAGCTTCACCACCAGAGTTCTACAGCTGCTTTTTTGTGAAAGCTTCAGTGAGCTCAACACATAATAACTGAATGAGACTGTTGGTCATAATATAAAAAGAAATGCACCGCTTCTCTCCCCTCAGCATACATCCTGATAGTGAAGAGGGGTGGGCAAGAAAACCATTTTCTGAATTTTCCCCTTACAGTGCATTCTCTCTGAGAATCAGGAAGATATGGGATCTCGTCCTGCCTCTGTGACTCACCTTAATCAAATCACTTAGAAAAGGCAATGCCCCCCCTAACGGTCTCACAGTTCAGTTCAGTCACTCAGTCGTGTTCGACTCTTTGCGACCCCATGAACCACCGCACTCCAGGCCTCCCTGTCCATCACCAACTCCCAGAGTCCACCCAAACCCATGTCCACTGAGTCAGTGATGCCATCCAACCATCTTATTCTCTGTCATCCCCTTCTCCTCCTGCCTTCAATCTTTCCCAGCATCAGGGTCATTTCAAATGAGTCACCTCTTCACATCAGGTGGCCAAAGTATCGGAGTTTCAGCTTCAGCACAATGAACACCCAGGACTGATCTCCTTTAGAATGGACTGGTTGGATCTCCTTGCAGTCCAAGGGATTCTCAAGAGTCTTCTCCAACACCACAATTCAAAAACATCAATTCTTTGGTGCTCAACTTTCTTTATAGTCCAACTCTCACATCCATACATGACCACTGGAAAAACCATAGCATTGACTAGACAGACCTTTGTTGGCAAAGTAATGTCTCTGCTTTTGAATATGCTATCTAGGTTGGGCATAACTTTTCTTCCAAGGAGTAAGCGTCTTTTAATTTCATGGCTGCAATCACCGTCTGCAGTGATTTTGGAGCCCAGAAAAATAAAGTCAGCCACTGTTTCCACTGTTTCCCCATCTATTGCCATGAAATGATGGGACTGGATGCCATGATCTTAGTTTTTTGAATGTTGAGCTTTAAGCCAATTTTTTCACTCTCCTCTTTCACTTTCATCAAGAGGTTCTTTAGTTCTTCTTCACTTTCTGCCATAAGAGTGATGTCATCTGCATATCTGAGGTGATTGATATTTCTCCCAGCAATCTTGATTCCAGCTTGTGCTTCTTCCAGCCCAGCGTTTCTCATGATGTACTCTGCATAGAAGTTAAATAAGCAGGGTGACAATATACAGCCTTGACGTACTCCTTTTCCTATTTGGAACCAGTCTATTGTTCCATGTCCAGTTCTAACTGTTGCTTCCTGACCTGCATACAGATTTCTCAAGAGGCAGGTTAGGTGGTCTGGTATTCCCATCTCTTTCAGAATTTTCCACAGTTTATTGTGATCCACACAGTCAACGGCTTTGGCATAGTCAATAAAGCAGAAATAGATGTTTTTCTGGAACTCTCTTGCTTTTTCCATGATCCAGCGGGTGTTGGCAATTTGATCTCTGGTTCTTCTTTATTTTCTAAAACCAGCTTGAACATCTGAAATTTCACAGGTCACATATTGCTGAAGCCTGGCTTGGAGAATTGTCTCACAGGGAGGGGCTCAAATTAAATATCAGATGTAAACGCATTTGTAAAGAGTCAGGTATTTCATAAGACTTGATGATACTGCTGCGTGGATGGGGGACTGGCTTTCAGAGGAAAGGAGGGTCATGCTAGGCAGACCTCTATGGTAGATTGAATAGTGTCTCCCAACATCCGATGTCCACTCAAGACCTCAGAATATGACCTTGTTTGGAAATAGGCTCTTTCGAGATATAGTGAAGGTAAGGATAGAGATGAGATCATACTAGATTCCAGAGCCCTAAATCCAACAGAAGTGTCCTAATAAGACACAGGACACACAAAGGCAAAGGTGATGCAAAGATGGAGGCAAGGATTCAATGGTGCATCCACAAGCCAAAGAATGCCAAGGACTACACAAGGGGAGAAGCCTGGGATGGTTTCTCTCTTAGAGCCCCCAGAAGAAACTGACCCTGCCAACACCTTGATTTTCAACTTCTGGCCTCCTCAACTATAAGAGAATAACTTCTGATGTTTTAAGCCAGCTAGTTTGTGGTCATTTGTATGGAAGCCCTTAGAAACTAGTACAGTCACTGCATATCTAAGGGACTAGAACTTTTAAGGTTCAGAAGGAGATCAGCCCTGGGATTTCTTTGGAAGGAATGATGCTAAAGCTGAAACTCCAGTACTTTGGCCACCTCATGCGAAGAGTCGACTCATTGGAAAAAACTCTGATGCTGGGAGGGATTGAGGGCAGGAGGAGAAGGGGACGACAGAGGATGAGATGGCTGGATGGCATCATGGACTCAATGGACGTGAGTCTGAGTGAACTCCGGGAGTTGGTGATGGACAGGGAGGCCTGGCGTGCTGCAATTCATGGGGTCACAAAGAGTCAGACACAACTGAGCGACTGAACTGAACTGAGAGCATCTTGAGCCAAACTGCCCCTAGCCTCACAGTGTGGAGTGGCAGCAGCCACTAACAAGCCCTAACCTTCCTACAAGCGATCAGGCACCACTGAAGAAGGCTTACTCTTTCAGCCATGGGAGGCTCACAATTAAACAGCCACAGCAGTAATCTGAACATGCTAAAGGTTTAATAGAAGCCCAGACTTAGCAGAAGGTTCTCCCTTTCTACCTTCCAACTTCTAGATCACAAGCATGCTGGAGTCCTTCTCTAAGTGCATCAGACCAAGTGGTCCAGGGGAAATTCCACAACCCCCATAATAGAGTTAGAATGCCAGCAGAATCCCAGAGGTCCTTTGTACCCTGCTATCCACTCCCCTGTGGACAGACACTTTTAAGAATGTTTAGGACAGGTCTGCAAGGATGTATGTGCACACTGTCCCCCACCTAACTCCTACCACAGCAAAAGGCTATGTGTACCTATGAGATGTTTACTGGGGAAAGGATGAAACAGGATTTTTTTCCTACATGGAAGTCAGTGTGCAAGGTAGAAAGAGGTAAATGTTTATTTAACAACTAGTCTTTGCCAGAAACTTTGCACATGAGCCAGCAAAGGACCTAGAACATAGCAGGAGCTCTGGAGTAACAGAACCACTGTAAAGGACAAATACTAGTGAACCAGAACTGGAAGGGAAGGTTGGGATGTGGAGGGGTAGGAGCAGGAGCTGTGGAAATGTATGTAGAGGAGAGAAACAGAGGACCCACAGACAGGCAGGAGAAAGAAGCAGATAGTAAATGAATATGATGAAAAAAAATAGAGATCTAGAGAGTCCTAGGTCTACGAACCTACAAGGAAGCAACAAGGAAGATTTAAATCTTCTACTCTTTTGAAAACAAGTCTTTTTCGATTTAATGATTTAAGGAACAGCTCCATCAGGATGCATTTGGCCGCCACCCATCAGCACAGCCCTCAGGGACAACCCCACTGAGCTGGGCAGCGAGATACATGGAATGACTGGCTACCTGGCTTCGGAGGATGTGGGAGACAGAATCATGTCCATAGGGGTTCCCAGCCATTTCCTGGGAACTTCCTTGGTATTAATAAATGCCCCTATCCAATACTATATGTTGGTAGTATTTTTGACCATCACATAAACTATGTTTGTTGGGTCATTGCTGCTCCCATTTTTCTATTAATCACTGATATATCTTGGAACTGTACATGGCTTCTGATTAGCACTGGATAATCACTGTTCCCACACTTGAGCAATAGAATCCCCAAAGCAAAGAGAGACATGTGTTCTTGCTCCCCATATAGCCATTACAGAGGAAAAAGCATGATTTCTGTCTGACTTTTAGAGATTCAGAAAATTGTTCAGAGCATCCCAGCACTATCCCACTGACTCCAGGGGCCACGGACCCTAGACTGAGAACCACTGATTAACTATGATTTTTATCTAGAAGCTGGTTGACCCTCTGGTAAATCTGCAGAGTGGGTTCCTATAATCTCCCATTTCTAAGACATTTTCCCTTCCTGTCATCTCCTCTTCAATCCTTTAATGTCTCCCCAAAATATCAGAACTTTGATCATTTTAGTCTTTCCCCCTTTTGATAACATTATTGCATAGGTCAGATAATACTAGATAAAACATGAGAGACAGTCAAATTCTTAAAACCTGGATGCAATTGTTTTCTATATTATAACCCTTTTTTTCCATTGTGATAATTAAAGACAATGTTTCAGGCTTCAAGTGCAAGGAATGTTACATTTGTTTTGCTCAAGGTTGTTCCAAGTTCAACATTACCTTTTAGGAGCACCCCATTCTCCCTTGGATGGTTCAAGGCCACCAAGAACTTAGAGTCTGAAAAGTAAGCCCCTTCAGCCTCCTCTCTGGGAAACAGGAAGGCATTATTATGTTGATTTTAGAACCAATAGAGTATACTAACGCATATATATGGAATTTAGAAAGATGGTGATGATGACCCTGTATGCGAGACAATAAAAGAGACTCAGATGTGTACAGCGGACTTTTGGACGCTGGGGGCGAGGGAGAGGGTGGGATGAGATGGGAGAATGGCATAGAAACATGTATACTGTCATGTAAGAAACGATTTGCCAGTCTATGTATGATGCAGGATGCTTGGAGCTGGTGCACGGAGATGACCCAGAGAGATGTTATGGGGTGGGAGGTGGGAGGGGGTTTATGTTTGGGAACGCATGTACACCCGTGATGAATTCATGTCAATGTATGGCAAAACCAATACAGTATTGTAAAGTAAAATAAAGTTAAAATAAAAAATTTTTTTTTTAATTAAAAAAAAAAAGAAATAAACTGAGCTCTGGGAAGGAGGTGCCCTGGGGTCTCTTTCAACTGCCTCCCCTGCCCCTGCCTTTCTCGGCCTCACATGGTGCTGTCAGGCCTTCTCTAGTCACTGCTGGTCCACATGGCTTTGCTTAAGCAGCTCTCGCTCCACTCCCTCCATGATGAGTGGTAACCTGGGCTTGAAATGCCACCTCCCTTAGCTACCAGCCAGTTAAGGGCCTCAAGAGGTCCTTCTCTGAGATCCTGTTGCCTTACAGGCATGATGTCAGCATAAGTACAGCATCCACCCATCCATCCATCCTCATAGAAGTTGCAACTGCTCCTCCTTTCCCAGAGGTGCCATTTTACCCCCTGAAACCAAAGGGTCCTGCCATTACTTAAAACACCAAGGCCTGTTTACCTTTGTGAGGGTCAGTGGGTGGAGAGAGGAAGAGAAGGTCAGTGGGCAAGAAGGGAATTTCTTCCACCTCTACCTGAGGTGCTCACAGATAAGACAACTTCATGCTATAACAGTGAAAAGCAAAGTCAAAGTTAAGTTTTCAGCAAGTCACACAGACATGCTAGGTATGGATATCCTACTGCCCCAGCTTTGTAAAACTTCAAGTGAAACTTTTAATATATTTTAAATTATAAATATGTATTCACTGAAGGCATTTAGAAGGTATAGAAAGTTAAAGTGGACTTATTAACTCTTGGGTTTCCCCATGGCTCAGCAGGTAAAGAATCTGCCTGCAATGCAGGAGACAGAGTAAACACGGGTTTGATCCCTAGGTTGGGAAGATCCTCTGGAGAAGGAAATGGCAACCCACTCCAGCATTATTGCCTGGAGAAATTCCATGGACAGAACAGCCAGGAGGGCTACAGTCCATGGGGTCGCAAAGAGTCCAACATGACTAAGCACATGAACTCACCATGTAACTCTTATGATTCAATAAGATAAGGAAGCATGGGCTAGTATAAAAAAGATTGAAATGCGATCTTCCATGGGAGCCAAGATAAGGAGACTGCCATTGGACAGCAACAGGACTATGATTTGTGTACAGGTTTCTAGACCCTCATCCATAATTCTAACACCCCAAACCAGAATCTTTTCTGTAATTCACTTGGCATCAAAACCTGACCCCTCTCCACCAAAAAAAAAAAAAACAAAAACCTGACCTGGATGAACTGATATGTAGCTAGCTTTAGTCTTCATTTATTCTACTCAGTACAAATATTCATATTTTGCGATACACATATTGGTATATTTGATCATTAGGTCCTGTCCCATGGATGGAGGAGCCTGGTGGGCTGCAGTCCATGGGGTCTCTAAGAGTCGGACAGGACTGAGCAACTTCACTTTCACTTTTCCCTTTCATGCATTGGGGAAGGAAATGGCAACCCACTCCAGTGTTCTTGCCTGGAGAATCCCAGGGATGGGGGAGCCTGGTGGGCTGCTGTCTATGGGGTCACACAGAGTCAGACACGAGCGAAGCAATAGCAGCAGCAGCAGCAGCAGACTATATGGGAAGTGTTCCATAATGTATATGTTACATTTCCAAAATACAAACAATTCGGAAATCTATCTGCACCAAGTACAGGCGAAAGGGATTATGAGCCTATAATATCCCTGTCTTTGGGGAGCAACCTCTGCCAGGAGGAAGTAGGACTAAGAACATTCATTTCTTCAAGATCTGAAGCAGGATATTTTATTTTAACATGGGGTCATTTCACAAAGCCTAAAATTTAAAACCTTAAAATACAAACATTTTTATTCTTAAGATTTGTGCAATATAGACATTATCTCTAAACTCCTCTCACCTCTGGGGCAGTGGGGGTGGTCTTGGGATAAAGTGAGATTCGGGGACACAGGGATGATAAGGGCTTGAAAGTCACAGACAGAGTGAGGCTTAAAGACATAACTTGATTTTTTTAAAGTTCAATAGTTATGATTTTATGGCCACAAATTAGATATGAATATCATTACAGCAACCAAATGGCTAAATCAAAATGTCATGAACCCCATGAGAGAAAGAAGGAAATCTTTATAGCTACTAAAGGAGACATTGCAGCTGCTCCCAGGAGGTCTAAGGCCCCCAAGAGAGAAACAGCACCCAAAAATCTGGCCAATAAAACACCTAAGCCCATAAATCAGAACCAAAGCCATAGGCCTGGTTCATTAACACAGCACAGCATCAGTCCTCACTGATTTATTTTCTTTGGTTTAATATGAAGAGCTTGCCACCATTAAAACTTGGAACTTTTCACATAATATCTCAGTATCTGTATTCTCTTAAAAAATCAAAAGACCTGGCAGCATTGGGCCCACGTTCATGCACGGCAGTGATCATCTAAGGCTGGGAATAAGCCATTGGACCATTTAGACAGACATGACCCGTCTGTTTCACTGCAGTCCCCATGCTGTCTGGGAGGTCCACATGATCCTGCCAGCATTTGGGAGTGAGACACGTGCTTTGGCCACCCAGGATCTCTGGTGTATGGATTCTGAGATTGTACCAGGACACATTAGGGCTACACGTGACTGTGGACACCCTGGGGAAAAGACATTTTTCTGCAGAGGGTACTGATACTCTCGTTCCAAAACATAATGTGAGCAGTAATGACTAGTAAAATCATTCAGAGAAATCCCAAAGGGAAGTGCTGAGCAGAACTAAGAAGTCAGTGAGGATTTTTGCAGAAATAAAATAACAAGAATTGGAGAATAGTGGATGCAGGTACTCTTCATGACAAGAACCTTAAGGAACAACTAATATAATTCAGAGTCCTTTGGACAGCAGGGAGATCAAACCAGTCAATCCTAAGGGAAATTAACTCTGAATACTCACTAGAAGGACTGATGCTGAAGCTCTAACACTTTGGCCACCTGATGCGAACAGCTGACTCATTAGAAAAGACCCTGATGCCGGGAAAGATTGAAGGCAAAAGGAGAAGAGGGTGGCAGAGGATGAGATGGTTGGATGGCACCACCAACTCCATGGACATGAACTTCGGTGAACTCTAGGAGACGATAAGGGACAGGGAGACCTGGCGTGCTGCAGTCCCTGGGGTCCCAAAGGATCAGACATGACTTAGCAAGTGAACAACAACAATATAATTATTTTCACTAATGAGCAATATGCTGCCTTTCTCCCAGTCAGAGACAAATATCCCAAGTAGTTATAGAATACCTACTAAGTACAGGTATTTTACACATGTTGCCTCTTTTACTCTTTACAACATCACTGGGAGACAGGTATTATTATATCGATTTTAGAAATAAAGAAACTGAGCTGTACAGATTTCAAGTAACTTACTCAAGGACACTGGCTTAGTGTCCAAGATTCAAATTTAGGTCTTTATGATTCCCAAATTAATTCATTTTTCATTATACCACTAGGCCAAAAGCAAATGTTTATCTTTGCTCACCAAGAAAGTAATTACTCAAATAATTGAGACACTGCATCTCCTCTCTCCTTTTAATAAAAATTACTCTCAGGATCTGACATAAGCTAGGCTATACCTCAATGTGAGTTTAAGTCATTTTGGAGTGTTAAATGGAGACCTGAAAGATTTTTCACCCACACAAGAGATAAATATTCTAGGGAAAAGGGGTACTTCCTCATGTCACTGAAGTTACAACAACCTCTTTTAACCACATGGAAGTGTTGGAGGAGGTCATCCAGAGGACGTGGGCACTGGTTAACCCAGGAGCTGGACCCAGGCAATTGGAGTCTTCTCTACCCTTCCCCTCTCTTCGTAATAAATGTTCCACTAAAACCATATTATTGTATGATAATAGTTATAGATATTCCTATTCCAGAAGGAAGAAAATGGAACAGACATAGAAAAGAGTTCACTATCCTGATAATTTTCAGTATTTGGCCAAGCAGAATCCCCTTCCCTGTTGGCTCAGACAGTAAATGCGGGAGACCTGGGTTTTATCCCTGGGTTGGGAAGAGCTCCTGGAGGAGGGCATAGCAACCCACTCCAGTATTCTTGCCTAGAGAATCCCAAGGACAAAGGAGCCTAGAAGGCCGCAGTTCACAGGATTGCAGAGTCAGACACGACTGAGCAACTAAGCACAGTACCCACCATACCCAGAGTGAGAGCTATTGTCAAGGACTCAGCCTTGAGAGAAGAATATGCTATTCAGACCATCTGGGCAGTACATGTGACTGAACCAGTAAAGGACTCAACATAACTTTTAAGATTTGGTGGGTGTGTGCAAAGTTCTACTCATCTTTCAGCATCTCAAGACAAGCCCCATATATGAGCTCCCGTGCTTACTAAACATGCAACCTACCAATCTGGAGTGATCTGTCTCATTCCTCAGGGTCTTGTCATCCTCCCTGAAGGGAGACTAGTTTGCAAACCAAGAGTAAGTCCTCACCAAACTTGCAAACGTGAGCTGGGAGGCATGCTCAGGGGCCGTGTGTTAAACCCTGATGGGTCCAGTCACAACCTCCTGAGCAGGAGACAGTTTAAGAAAGAGTATTAATTTTTTTAGGCAGTGCAAAATTCTCTGGCATCCAGGTACCTACCACATAATCTCAGAAAACTCAATTTAATATGAGTATATGAACATCATTTTGTTGTGATTAGATTTCACTTTAAATTCTGTTAAAGCCACAAGGGACCAAAGCAGCAGTCTCATGAAATAAACGAGTCAGTCTCAGTTTTATTTTTCATGTTTGCAAGCCAGGATTATCGGCAAATCTTATCAGTCAGGCGGCAAATTACCAAGAACTGCATTAAAAATGTGTATAGTCATTTTCATTTTTGAAAGATTCAAGACTATAAATAATTAAATGCATTAGACATCTGTTATTTATGAGCGGGAATGACAGTTTTAATTTAGTTCTTCATTTAGCCGAGCCTGACGTACTGTGACTCTAAAGGAAAACACAAGAAATATCTAAAAATGACAACTTTCAGAGCCTGCAGTGACCATAGGTGCAAACCAGAACCTGGTTATTTCCACTTCCCTTCAAGGCTTGTCAAGACACAATCTTCATTCGTGACCTTTTGCTGTCTGTCCTCAAGAATTCTGATTGGCTGACAGAGCAGCCCACATCTGTCAGTTTCACAATGTAAATCAGACTGCTTAGTAGGAGCTGTGAACACACTGCCAATTAATTATGTGTGCAGAACCAAGTCACTAGATCAGATCTACCAACCACTTCAGGGAAATGCCAAAGAATGGAAAACGCTTGCCCTTGCCTTTTCCCACAATGGGGAAAGGGTGTCCCAAAGATGTGTAAAACCCTGTGGATTATGAAAGGAAAGAGGCAAGAAACAGATGCAAGAATCATGATTTGGAAGCCAAGGGATGTTAATGTTTAAGAGGCACCATAGTTACTAATGAAGGTCAGGAAAGGAAGAAACCATTTTTGGAAATATAGGCTTCCTCATCACAAAGCCCATAAACCCACACACATCAGCCTGGTGCCCCATGGCAAGATACCTTTGGATTCCTGGTTCAGAGAAGTGCAGGTATCTGCAGCCTGGAGCATTCCAGCATGACCAAGAATCCTGAAGAGACCCCAGGCTCAGGTGCTGAGGACTCACTATACCTTGGTCTCTGTCTGACCTGCTGGAGGTGGGACAGGTCATATTGCCTGTGTCAACCAGGGAAGAGGTAAGCTGTTTGATTGAGTGCACCAAGCACTGGCCCCAGGCTACAGTTGGAAATTACTAGAGTGTTTTAACATTTGTTGATTCCAATCCGTAGAATGATTGACTGATTCACTGTTTGTCACTTTTAAACAATTTGCCTAGGGAATTTTTGCCTCTGTGTTTGTGTTTCATGCGTAGAATGCTTGAAGCACTAGGACTCCTGAGGAAAGAGGACCAGCACAGAATTTGGTGAATTCTAAGCCCCTAGCATTGCTTAACAAGCTAACATGGACTTATGTTTCGGGATCATTTACAAGCACAATCTCTTTGGAAAAAGGAGAACCAATGTGTTGTTTTTTCCAATACATAAAATATAAATCAGGGATCCAACCAATGCATTCCAGCAGAAATGGTGCACATAAGATAACCAGATCCCCTGGTTTCCCATGCCTCTGTCTTTCCAAACCCCCAGATGGCGCCACTCTCCTGTCCTTCCTCAGGCCCTGGAGCATATCCTGCAGTCAAAGAAAGAGAAGGGACACTGGAGCTCACCTCTCACATCCACTGAGTCTGGGAGTGCTCCTGCCCTCGACCGTGGATCCCATGCCTCGTGCTGGGACTCCTTGCCTTCTCTCTTAGAACAAAAACCTGCCTTATCTACCAGTGTTCGTGCCTCAAGAGTTTGCCTTCACCTCCTCTAGTTCCTCTGGTAGCTGAAGACAGCTTTGCTTTACCTTCTATACTTGTTCCCCCAGAAACTAGTGTCCTAACCTTTAAACCGACTGCCATTAACGAGGCCAGACCGTGATGCAGCCCAACCGGATGCCTACCATGACCCTCCAGTGGCTCCCAAGGCCATCAGCCAGGACATCAACCAATTGCCTTTGCTATAACCCACCAGGGTCTGTTTTTGGCCCCTTTCCTTCTCCAGGGCTGGCCCATTCTCATAATGGCATCTCAGTTCTGATAACTAGGCATGTAGCTTTTCCCTCCACTCCATCCAACAAGCCTGATTGACAGCTTTTCAGGGATTTCTGACTTCCCCAGCTGCTAATCCTGCTCCTCACCCAGCTCTGTATTCCCCTGCTTCAATTAATCTAGGCAGGAGCTGATTTGGCTTGTAATGTGAGGTTAATTACAGAAGTGATAACATTTCTAAATAAAAATGAGCTCCTCCATTTTAAAAGCCTAAACTAAAATAAATCCGGAAGGAAATCATTTTTGGTTACAAACCACAATCCCAATTCCCGACTCTCATGAGCAATTCCATCAGCAGGACATGTCCTTCCCAGCGGGGAGGCTTCAGGATACATAAACCCATGAGCGGTCCCACAGGGCCCTGAGAAGTGTTCTGTGCTTGGTTTAATGCTCTGCTGCTCCTATGTCAAAAAAAAAAAAAAATATATATATATATATATATATATATACATATACACATATATATTTTTCCCCCCTTTTGGCTGCATTGTGAGCCTTGTGGGATTTTAGTTTCACTACCAGGGACTGAACCCAGGCCCACAGCAGTGAGAGCACGAAGTCTTAACCACCAGACCACCAGGGAATTCCCTCTATCTAGAAATTCTTAATTTTATCTTCGAACTTGTCTTCTTCCCGTGAAACCCAGCAGGACAAAGAATGCAACATGGACGTGAGCAGGGGAAATGTGTTCAACACACATGTTCCCTGTGGTTCCCACTACCATGGAAAGTGGTTAGCACAGAGCATCCCCGATGTCCCATGAACTTAGGATTTCAGTGAACCCACAATGCACCAGCAAGACTCAAAGTGACTATAGGTACAGGTGACATCTACATTGAGTATGCATGGGAACGCAAAGCCTGAACAGGCCACACCTTGTGTTTAAATCAGCACTTGCTACACATATAGAAAGAAGGCAATGGTATTTGAAGAAAGATAAACACCCAAGGAACCCTATGGCATCCTTTCTTCCAGGTGTTACTTTCACCCCTGTCAATTGGTTCCACCCACTTCCAGTGAAAATGATGTAAAAGAAAAGGAAAAGAGAATCAGCCTTAGTTCCCTTCCTTCCAGACCTTCCTCACTTCTCAGCGAGTCAGAGGTAGAGCGAGCTGGTAGAATGTGCACAGATCAAGAACTGAGATAAAGACATCTGAGTTGCTTTTGTGTGATGTTTTCACTGTTCTAGTCAGGACAAAATACAACGCATGTATTCTGCAAGAAATATAAACTGTGGAATTCTGGTGATTCTACCTATGAGCTGAATGCTCTCATATTTGCATTTAAAACTGGCATTGCACAACATAAACTTGAACTTGTCAAATTTATACTGATAATCAAAATTTCAATTTGTCTTTATTTAGAAAGACATTATATAGCACATAAAAATCACGATGACCAGTTGTGAGAGAGACTAGGGGGAAAGGAAAATGCCTTCTATTTTAGCACCATTAACATCACTTTTTCCTGCTTTTTGAATAAAGAATCCCACATTTTCATTCTCCACTAGACTTCACAAATTACATGGCTGGGAGCAGGCAAGTTGGGCAAGCAGAGTCACCTCCATGCATAGCCCAGACTGGTGGGAGGATGGTCCAGGTGGACGGCTTTCCAAGTCTACGTGTTCCTGTGTTTGCATTTTCCTTCTGAGATCCCAGTGCTGCCGCTCCTCTGCCCTGGAGCTGGGTTCCAGCTCTGACCTGATGGACTGACCTTGAGTCCTACAAGGCTGACTCAGGTGTGGCAGTTTTGGCCACTGCATCTTAACCCTCAGGACACTGCTGCCGGGCCCAAGCCCCACACCACCTCTCCACCCCTCCTCACGGCCATATTCCTATTTACCCACTTAATACTGCTCTTCCGCATCCTCCAGGTTGCCAGCCTCAGCCTGTAGCTCTGCTTCCCCCAACAGCTCTGAATTCTCCCTGGGAGGATCCTCCCTCCTCTGTCTTGCCAATACAACCAGTTCTCGGCCACATGAATCCCTTTATTGGTTTAACTCCTCTCGTGGGTTTCCTGCCACCAGGATCTGCCATTTGGTATTGCCTACCTCTCTATCAGACTGCTGGCATCTACAGATATAGAGAACAGGGGTGGGGATGCTAGCGGGGGCCAGTCACCGTGGCAGAGGGAATGGTGCCCGGACCAGGAAAAGCAGCCTTATGGCTCCCTCAGAGCTTACTTGGTTGTCTTCAAGACAGCTTGTATCAGAGGTTCTTCACCTTGGTTCCTCAGAACCCTCCTGAGGAGTTTTGAATAAAAACCAATATTGGGCTCCCATCCCCAGAATTCTGGTTGAATGGACATGGGGTCAATTCCAACAGATCTTTTTTCAAAATTTCCTCAAAGGACTCCAACATGCAAAAATGCAGAGACCCAGCTGTAACACAAAAAGCTGAGCTGGGCCTCAGGAGCAGAGTTAAGGATGGAAGACAAAACCAACAAGGTTACCTCAAGATCATCGCCTGGCTCCACCTGGGAAGCCCATTTTACATATAAAAGTGTATATATGTTATCCCCCCAAATTTTTGTTGTTTATAAGCCACTTAGTCTGTGGTATTCTGTTAGAGCAGCCTGAACAGATTAAGACAGGTGGAGGTGGGAAGTGTGTACAGACAACCTGGTTAGTGTCGGGAAGACACCTGGCTACTGGACTTTGCACCATCTCTGAAAATTCCTCCCAGGTGATGGGTACTTTGATAAATGAATGTGTTAGTAAGGCACAAACCTAACCTTACCAACAACATTCTCAGGTATTTCTGTTATCTATTTCTTTACCCACATACTTATTCATAGAGATATATCTCTATCAAAGCATAATGATCTCTTAAGTAGGCAACTGCCTGATTCTGTCCTTTGATTTAAAACATCCTGGTGAAGAACTTTAAGGAGACCAACTGTGAAATCAGAACATCTTCTATCTGGGCACGAGGCTCTCATCTTTCCTTCTCCTCTTCTTCCCTTCCCTGCTTTTCTCTGACTCAAGCTTTCTTTCCTTTCTCTTTCATCTTTTCTGAGTGACTCACATTAAAAGAGCATCTAGTCCAATTCCTCAGCTTCCATTATGAAGCGATCTGCTGAAGGTGCCATGTCAGCCATCTCCTGGGGCCATCCTATCACTCAGCCTTCTCGAGCGTCCAGAGAAGATTCAGACTAGACAACACAAAAAGTTCCCTGAAGCACCTATTATGTGAGCTCCTCTTTCTTCCATGAGGTTAACTGGTCTCCAGCCTAATTATAATATCCTATTTGGTGTCTAGAGAAAGTCTTCCCATTTCCTTACATACCTTTTTCAACCTGTAAAAAGTTGTACTTATTTAATACATACAACTCCGTGTGTTTGGGGCTAAGTATACACACGTGAAATCACAACCATGAAAGCCAGAAGCATACTCATCACCTCCCAAAGCTGCCTTTAACCTTAGCAGAAAGTCAGCCCTCTGCTTGGAACACAGTGGGTCCCCAAGAACAAATTTAAGTGTGTGGAAAGATAAAAGACCGCTCAAGTCGATGGAAACAGCAACTGAAAAGGACAACTCAGGTTGTCACATAGTGACATAAAAGCAAAGTCTAGTAATTACATAAATAGAGAAATTCACTTAAGTGCATATTGGTAGACAGTCTTTGGGGAGGGGATAAAGCCTTCCATAGTTAATGGCCTGTGAATAAATACTTGATCCGTTTCCTTAGAAACTGGCAATACTTTCTACTCCCACTGGTATCAAGAACTCTGCTTTGTTTTGGCTGCTGCTGCTGCTGCTAAGTCGCTTCAGTCATGTCCGACTCTGTGCGACCCTATAGATGGATCTTCCCAATTCTGTCTTCAGAAGAGTAAGTTACTAAAAGACACCTAACCATCACTTTTTTCAGGTGACTAAAGGAAGTGGGAACACTAGTGTTCAGGATAACACAACAGTTGATGCTCTTCCACATGCTCACAGGGCACCCCTTCCCAGAATAGAATAATTACTCGACCATGTGAGAAGGGCTCTTTTTCATCCAGCTTTGGCCAAGAGACATTACCTAAGGGCAGGGACACACAAAATACTCTTCCACAACTTGATGGGAGTTTCCTAGCAGTTCTTCAGCATAGCTACCTTCTACCACCTTGTCAGGTCTAAAGTACACACATCTGTCCTCCAAGACTGACTCATTGGGCTCCACCTGGTCCACAGTGCCCAGCAGATCAGCAAAGACAACAGCTTTCTCCCACCATGTCACAGCCTCTTGTCTGCCAAAGTCCACATGCGCTATCCCCTCCAGGGGCTCCATCAGCTCAGCTGGCCATCATATGGCCGTATCCCTCCATTTCCTGGGAGGTGAAGCCCCTGGCGCACGCCTGCAGAGACCTAAAGGCCCAGCCCACATTTCCCTCTCCTTCCATCCCTCTCTTATGATTAAACCATGTATCTTTGAAAAGCAGACAGCTTTCCTCAACATCCTCACCCATCATTTCCATATGGCCATCACATGGATGGCTGAGACTCTTGGCTCTCTCCCAGCCCTGACCCAGCAATCACCACCGGTAGCTGGCCTGAACCCAGCTCCCTCCAGAAGTTGGCTGCAGGTAGAGTCAGGCATCATCATCATGAAAACTGTTGCAAGGAGCAGGCCCGGGGGCGGGCTTGCACATTGGCTGGAAGTTTATAGGGTCAGGAAGAACCTTTTCCTCCCAAGGGCAATGCATCCCCAGTCACCCCAGACTGTCCTTGGGGTAAGAACCAAAGTGATTCATTGGCTTTTATGCTTGCAGTTCAGTTCAGTTCATTCACTCAGTCATGTCCGACTTTTTGCGACACCATAAATCGCAGCACGCCAGGCCCCCTGTCTATCATCAGCTCCCGGAGTCCACCCAAATCCATGTCCATTCAGTCGGTGATGCCATCCAACCATCTCATCTTCTGTCGTTCCCTTCTCCTCCTGCCCTCAATCTTTCCCAGCATCAGGGTCTTTTCAAATGAGTCAGCTCTTCGCATCAGGTGGCCAAAGTATTGGAGTTTCAGCTTCAACATCAGTCCTTCCAATGAACACCCAGGACTGATCTCCTTTAGGATGGACTGGTTGGATCTCTTTGCAGTCCAAGGGATTCTCAAGAGTCTTCTCCAACACCATGGTTCAAAAGCATCAGTTCTTCAGTGCTCAGCTTTCTCTATAGTCCAACTCTCACATCCATACATGACTACTGGAAAAACCATAGCCTTGACTAGATAGACCTTTGCTGACAAAGTAATGTCTCTGTTGCAAATGCAAAATGCTGTTATCAGAAAAGGCCACTGAAAAGACATTTGTTTTTTGTATGTGTCTTTTTCCTAATTCACACACACACACACACACACACACATGCATATTCCAGACCCATGAGCTCTGTGTCTCTTTGTGATTTTTCCTCCTCAGCTTCCTCTATTTCTTTTCCTTCTCATGTCTCACCTTCCTTTAGAAATAGTCACTGACTTGGGACTTCCTTGGTGGTCCAGTGGTTAAGATTCTGCGCCTCCACTACAGGGGTCACGTATTCAATTCCTGGTCAGGGAACTAAGATCCTGCACACACCATGGAGAGGCAAAAAAATATTAAATAAGTAGAAATAATCACTGATTGTAATCAAACTGAAGTGTATACATCTTCATTAACTAATTGGTGAGACATCTGAAGATAATTAATTGTGGTCACTGAGGAAAATAAAAACATTTAACTCTACCAAAATACATTCTTTTAACAGACTGGATTTTTTAAGCAATGTTAGGTTCACAGCAAAACTGAGCAAAAGGGACAGAGATTTCCATATGCCCTTGGCCCCCCTGCCCCTGCTTCCCAGTTTGAGTAGAAAGAACAGGTATCTTGACAATATTGAGTACTCTTATCCATGAACATGAAATAATGAAGTAAACTTCATTCTTCTTTGATATCTTTCATCAGAGTTTTGTAGTTTTCTTCACATAGATCTTACAGACTTTTTGCTAGATTTGTACATAAGTATTTCATTTTTGGTCTCCCCTCATAGCTCAGTTGGTAAAGAATCTGCCTGCAATGATTCCTGGGTCAGGAAGATCTGCTGGAGAAGGGATAGGCTACCCACTCCAGTATTCTTGGATTTCCCTGGTGGCTTAGCTGGTAAAGAATCCTCCTGCAATGGGGGAGATCTGGATTCAATCCCTGGGTTGGGAAGATCCCCTGGAGAAGGGAAAGGCTACCCACTCCAGTATTCTGGCCTGGAGAATTCCTTTGTGGGTTTTTTGTTTTGATTTGGTTTGTGTTTTTATTTCTTACCTTTGTTATCTTTTATTGGAATATAGTTGAATTACAATATTACATTAGTTTTAGGTATACAGCAGAGTGAGTCATTATTTTTACAGATTATACTCCATTGAAAGTTATTACAAGTAATGGATTATAATTCCCCATGTTATACAATGCATCCTTGTTGCAAAGGATACAAAATATCCTTAACTATTTTATACATAGTAGTTTGTATCTCTTAGTCCTGTACCCCTAACTTGCCCTTTCTTCTTTCCCTCTCCCTGCTGCTAACCCCTTGCTTGCTTTCTGTATCTGAGTCTCTGTTTTGCTATATACATTTGTATTATTTTTTAGATTCTACATATAAGGGATATCATTCTTTTATGCCGAGCTCACAGCTAACATCAAATGAAAAGCTGAAAGCCTTTCCTCTAAATTTAGGAACAAGACAAGGATGTCTGCTCTCACCATTTCTTTTCAACATAACACTGGAAGTCTTAGCCATAGAAATCAAACAATGAAAAGAAATAAAAGGCATCCAACTTGGAAAGGAAGAGGTAAAACTATCACTATTTACAAATGAAATGATATTTAATATATAGAAAATCCTTAAAGCCCACCAAAAAACTATTAGAATTAATAAATAAATTCAGCAAAGTTGTGGTGTGCAATATTAATATATACAAAACTGTTACTTTTTTATACACTAATAATGAACTATCAGGCGCTTCCTTGGTGGCTCAGATGGTAAAGAATCTGCCTGCAGTGCAGGAGACCTGGGTTTGATCCCTGGGTCGGGAAGATCCCCTGGAGAAAGAAATGGCAGTCCACTCCATTATTCTTGCCTGGAGAATTCCAGGGACAGAGGAGCCTGGAGGGCTAAAGTCTATGGGGTCGCAAAGAGTTGGACAGGACTGAGCAACTAACACTTTCACTTTCAATGAACTATGAGAAAGAGAAGGTATAAAAGCAATCCTATTTAAGATCACATCAAAAAGAATAAAATACCCAGGAATTAATCTAACCAAGAAGGAGACAGACCTATACCCTGAAAGCTATAAAATGAAGGAAACTGAAGATACAAAGATATAGAAAGAAATCCAGTGCTCTTGGATTGGAAGACTTAATATTGTTAATATGGTCATATTACCCAAAGCAATCTATAGGTTTTAACGCAATCCCTTCCAAAATACCCATGACATTTTTCACAGAACTAGAGCAAATAATCCTAAAATCATACAAAACCACAAAAGACCCTAAATTGCCAAAGAAATCTTGAGAAGAAAGAACAAGACCAGAGGTATCACCCACCCAGACTTCACACTATACAACAAAGCTACAATAACCGAAACAGCAGCATGGTACAGGCACAAATGCTGACACAGATCAACAGAACAGAATAGAGAATAAATAAACCCACACACCCATCATCAGTCAATCTATGACAAAAGAGACAGGAATACACAGTGCAGATTAAACAGTCTCTTTAATAAGGGTGCCGGGAAAATTGGACAGCTACATGTGAAAGAACGAGGTTTTAACATGTCTTCACACCATATACAAATATAAAGACTAATGGACTGAAGACCCAAATGTAAAACCTGAAACCATAAAACTCCTAGAAGAGAATACTCTTTGACATAAATAGTAGTAATATATTTTGGGGTCTGTCTCCTAAGGCAAAAGAAATAAAAGCAATCTAATTAAACTTAAAAGCTTTTAGCACAGTAAAGGAAACCATCAACAACATTAAAAAACAACCTACTGAATAGAAGAAACTATTTGCAAATATGACCAACAATTGGTTAATATTGAAATATATAAGCAGCTCATACAACACAATATCAAAAACAAACAAATCAATCAAAAAATGGGCAGAAGACCTGCATAGACATTTTTCCAATGGTATTGAGTTTTTAATTTCAATTTCCACTTGTAATTTCTAGTATATAGGAAAGCAATGGACTTTTGTATGTTAATCTTTTTATTTCCTACAACCTTACTAGAATCATTTTTTAATTCCATGTGTATTTGATCAATTATTTCAGAATTTTTTCAATTCTTTCTATATGGACAATCACATCATCTATGAACAAAGACAGGTTCATTTCTTTTGTCTCAATCAGTATATATTTTATTTTTGTCGTCTTACTGCGTTAAGCTAGGACTTCCAGTACAATGTTGAAAAAGGAGCGGTGAGTGGGGACATGCTGCCTTGTTCCTGGTTTAGAGGGAAAGCTTTGAGTTTTTAATGATTATGTATGAATTGTTTTGTAGATATTCTCTATCAAGTTGAAAAAATTCTCCTCTATTCATTGTTTACTGAGAGTTTTTACCATGAATAGATCACTTTTTATGTCACATTTTATTCAAGTGCTTTTCTGTACCTATTAATATTNGAATAGATCACTTTTTATGTCACATTTTATTCAAGTGCTTTTCTGTACCTATTGATATTATCACGTGATTTTTTTTTCTTTAGCCTGTTGATATGATGGATCATATGAATTGATTTTTGAACATTGAATCAGGTCTTCATACCTGAAATAAACCCCACTTGGTTGTGGTATATAATTCTTTTTTATACATTGTTTAATTTATTAACAATTTGTTGAGGACTTTTGCAACTACATTCATGAGAGATATTGGTTAGCAGTTTTCTTTTTTTTTAGCTTTTGTCTTCATTTATTCAATATCTTTGAAATAATCACTCACAAAGTTAACCTATCCTTAAAAATAGGCACTACATTATTTCATTTATATATAAATCAAATCCTTTACATATTTATACTTAGCTAAGTACACAGAAAAAAGCATGAAAGGATATATATTATTAAACATAAACACTAGTAACCTCTGGGAGGGTAAAATGAAGGGAAATCGTAACTCTTTATTCCATATATTGCTGTATATTTTAAATTTCCACAACAAATATGTATTTATGGATTTCTCACATAAATTAATTTTTAAAGGCCCAAAAGGGCTTAGTTAAACCATACTTTCTATCCAGTCTGCATATTAATTAAAGCTTCTATTGTTTCAAGGTGCTCTAAAAGTTTGTTCAATCACTTCTGATTGTTCTAAACTCTTCCTTACTTGTAGTATGAGTTAGTCCCAGTTCAGCACATTAGGCAGAAGTACAATTGAAAGTTGTTTCACACTACAGGTATCTCACTGTTCAAGAATTCTATTTAAGCTTTTAGAACTCCAGCTACACACTATCCAAAACTCAGGGGGAAAAAAAATCAAACAGAAATTAGATAATATCCTCTATATTCAAAACCTAGGAATGAATATAATTGGTACCAAGGGATACTTTGTATTAGTCAGCAGTTTTCTTTCATCTGGTTTCAGTATCAGAATAATGCTGGCCTCAGAATAACTTGGGAAGTATTAATATTTCTCTACTTTTATTTTTTTAAAAAGGTTGTAGAAAATTGGTATAATTTCTTCCTTCAGTGTTTGGTAGAATTCACCAGTGAAACCATCTGGGCCAAATACTTTCTGTTTGGGAAGGTTATTAATAATTTATTCAATTTATATAAAAGATACAGGCCTAATGGTTTGTCAACTTTATTTATCTTTTCAAAGAACCAGCTTTTGGTTTTGTTGATTTTTGCTATGGTCTCTTTTGTTTCTTTAGCATTTATTTCTGCTTTTCATTTCTAATTTTATTGATTTGATTTTTCTCTCTTTGTTTCTTGATAAGTCTGGCTAATGGTTTGTCAATTTTATTTATC
>SJYQ01002559.1:34543-70957 GCA_006410935.1 Redunca redunca | reverse complement strand
ATAATAATAATAATAAATTAAAAAAAAAGATACAGGCCTATTCAGATTATTTTTTCTTGTGTGCTTTTGGCAGATTGTCTTTGAAAGACACAATCTGCGAGTTTTCACCATTTTGTCTAGGCCATCAAGATCGTAGGCATTAAGTTTCTCATAATATTTAATATTACTTTATTATCCTCTTAATTGTCATGGGATATAGTGATGCCCCTCTTTATTTCTGATATTAATAATTTCTGACCTCTCTCCTTTCTTCGTGATTAGCTTAATTAGATGTTCATTGATTTTATTGATCTTATCAAAGAACCAGTTATTTTTCACTTTATTGATTTTCTCTTTCAATTGATTTCCTATTTTCAATTTCAATGATTTCTGCTCTAATTCTTTATTATCTCTTTTCTTCTTCTTACTTTGGATTTATTATTCTTTTTCTAGTTTCCTAAGATATTAACTTAGATGATTGGTTTTAGATCTTTCTTATTTTCTAATGTATGCATTCAATGCTATGTATTTCCTTCTAAATACTGCTTTCATAGCATCCCACAAATTTGATGCACTGTATTTTCATTTAATTCAAAATATTTTTAATTAGTCTTGAGATTTCTTCTTTATGTATTATTTAGAAGAGCATTTGCTGTCTAAGCTTCAAGTATTTAAGGATTTTCCAACTATCTTCTTGCTATTGATTTTTAGTTTAATGCCATTGTGTCTGAAAGCAGGCATAAGCAGACACTGTATGATTCCTACTCTTCTAAATTTGTTAAGGTGTGTTTTCTGGTCCAGAACGTGGTCTACTTTGTTGAATGTTCCAGCATGAGAGAAATGTGTATTCTGTTGTTATTGGGTGATGTATCCTCAGATGTCAAGTATTTTTGTTGATTGATGGTACTGTTGCAGTCAGCTATATCCTTGCTGACTTCTGCCTCCTGGATCTGTCCATTTCTGATAGATGACTGTTGAAGTCTCCAGCTTTAACAATGGATTCATCCATTTGTCTTTGCAGTTCTATCAGGTTCTGCCTCACATATTTTAACTCTCTGTTGTTAGTTCAGTTCATATACTTTAAGGATTACGTCTTCTTGGAGAATTGACCCCTTTATCATTATGTAATGTCCCTCTTTACCCATGGTAACCTTCTTTACTCTTTGAGTCTGGTCTGTCATGGATCTCCTCTTTTTTAAACAATGTATCATGGCCTGAGAAGCAAGACCTACTCTTGTCATTGTCACTTGAGTAGTGACATGCTGAGTCCTCTAACCATGAACAGGGACCAGGACTTGCACTGGCACATGTGCATATGCACACACACACCTGGCATAACACAGAGTCAGCTTCAGTTTGTAAACCACAGCATGCTTTACATGATAAATACACATAGACAGATCTGAGTATGTTAACCAATGTAGTCTATCCTTATCTGAGTGACTAGAGCAAGATTTTGTGTTCCTGCAACCCTTCTCCATCTTACTTTATGAAACAAGGCGGTCCCTCATGGCACAGTCCTTTCAGGTAGTTCAGTTCAGTTCAGTAGCTCAGTCGTGTCCGACTCTTTGTGACCCCATGAATTGCAGCACACCAGGCCTCCTTGTCCATCACCAACTCCGAGTTCACTCAAACTCACGTCCATAGAGTCGGTGATGCCATCCAGCCATCTCATCCTCTGTCGTCCCCTTCTCCTCCTGTCCCCATTCCCTCCCACATCAGAGTCTTTTCCAATGAGTCAACTCTTCACATAAGGTGGCCAAAGTACTGGAGTTTTGGCTTTAGCATCATTCCTTCCGAAGAACACCCAGGGCTGATCTCCTTTAGAACGGACTGCTTGGATCTCCTTGCAGTCCAAGGGACTCTCAAAAGTCTTCTCCAACACCACAGTTCAAAAGCAACAGTTCTTTGGTGCTCAGCTTTCTTTATAGTCCAACTCTCACATCCATACATGACTACTGGAAAAACCATAGCTTTGACTAGACGGACCTTTGTTGGCAAAGTAATGTCTCTGCTTTTGAATATGCTATCTAGGTTGGTCATAACTTTCCTTCCAAGGAGTAAGAGTCTTTTAATTTCATGGCTGCAGTCACCATCTGCAGTGATTTAGCTTCTGCTAAGGACACAGGTGGAATGGTTGATGTGCTTTGTCTAGGCACCAAGAATTCGGGATGCTGTACTCTTCCTTGGAGACACTACATGAGTGAACAAATAAGGACTTTGTTGTACCATGTTGTACAATTTTACACAAGCCTCTGTTTTCTTATCCATAAAATGAGAGAGGACAGGAAATTAAGGAATAAAAAAACAAGCTTCACAGTTTGTTATGAGGATTAAACACAATGCAGTATTATAAAGTATAATACCTAATACTTAGTAAATGCTTATAAAATGTCAGGAAAGTGTCTGAAATTGCTCACTAATTACAAAAAGAAAATAGTAACTTAATGGAAAAACCTGAGAGAGGCCACCTTAACCAAGTGATCAACATTAGTATCACTGATAAGACAATCTGACACCAAATGCCTCTTGATGTGATGTACTCTTATTAAATTCCTGCCCAAAATGCATAAGAATCTAATTATGAAGAAACATCAAATAAATCGAAACAAGGACATTCTACAAAATAACTGGCCTGTTCTCTTCAAAACTGTCAGTGCTTTAAAGGACAAAGGCCGAGGGGCTGTCCAAGATCAAAGGGCTAAAGAGACATGACCACTAAATCCAAGGTGTGATCTTGTGTTAAATCCTAGACCAGAGAAAACAATAGCTATAAAAGACATTATTGAACAGTTACGAAAACTCAAATATGAGATGCAGTATATTGGATTGTATATTACTGCAGGGTTAAATTTTCTGAATGTGGTTGCTGTGCTGTGGTTATATAAAAGAATATCATTGTTCTTAGGAAATCTATGCTGTATTACTTAGAGGTAAAGGAGCATCATTTGCAGTTCACTATCTAGTGGATCAAAAAAAAATAATAATCATTTTATACAGATGGGTAGACTGAAAGAGAGAGAAAGCCAATATGGTGAAATGCTAACAACTGGCGAATCTGGGTGTGCAATTTTCTGCTTTGTGTATTGCAGCTTCTCTTTATGCCTGAAATTATTTCAAAACAAAAAGGTATTAAATGACAGGGAAGATAACTTTTCAGCGCTAAATGGAAAAAGAAGTCAAGGTGCACTGCCACACTCCTGAAAAGGAGGAGGAAGCCTGAGGAAGAGCTCTCCAACCTCACTGTAACCCTATTCACAGCATCTCAGCACTCCCACCCACAGCAACACTGAGATTTTTGCTGGTGAAGCACTTTTCTGAGGAGCAGTGGCCCTTCAGGCATGCGTACACATACACACATACAAACATCCACTAAGATACTCACACTCACAAATATACACACATAAACACAAACACACAGAGATAAATTGAATATAACTGGCAGTTGAAACGTAAGATCTCTCTCCTTCTTAAATTCCAATTTATATGTTGCATCTCTAATGTGCAGCCTTATAATATCCTAACTGGTCTATCTTCATCTTTACCTCTTCCAATCTATTTTTTATACTATCTCCAGGGTACCAGTAAAACATAAACATGATCACATCATTCACTTGTTAAAAAAAACCTTCAGTGTTCCCCAAATGCTGAACAAATCCCTTTTCCTTACTGTCATCAAGCTATCTTCAGCTCAAACATAAAGCAGCTGTACGCAAGAGTTCTCCTGAAAGACTGGAGGTAATTAGAGGGGCATTAAATTGCATCACAGCTAACCAAGTAAAATTAAAATCCATTATCAATTATTTTTCTTGAAGCAGAATAATTCAGTTCTTTCCCCCATTACCAGAACTACCTTGGAGCTTCCTAATTCAGTGTTTCTGTCCCTTATGCAGTAATTGTCTCCCAGTTGTGCATATGAATGAGCTGGGGAGCTGGAACCACACCCCAAACCAGATTTGGAATCAGAATGTTGATGGCTGGGGCCCCTCCCACATCTCCACACCCAACTAGCTCCTATAAATGCAAAGAAAACAACATAAAAATACATCTTCCTCCAGAGCAAGCACCCAAGGGTCATGGTGATTTTGTTTATTCCCCCTTTGGCCTACTAGCACCTGGAGAACCAGAGTTCTGTGATATCTGTCTTTGTTAGGAATCATGTTAGACTTTAGGAGACTTAGCAAGACCTTGACAGGTAATATTAAGAGTTACTCTTTTTTAGAACAAAGCAGGAGGCATAACCCTTCCAGAGTTCAGATAGTACTACAAAGCTACAGTAATCAAAACAGCATGATACTGACACAAAAAACAAACATATGGATCAATGGAGCAGAATAAAGAGCCAAGAAATAAACCCACACACCTATGGTTAATTAGACTTCAACAAAGGAGGCAAGAATATACAACAGGAAAAAGACAGTCTCTTCACCAAGCAGTATTGGGAAAGTTGGACAGCTGTATGTAAATTGATGAAATTAGAACACACCCTCACACCACACAAAAAAATAAATTCAAAAGGGCTTACAGATCTAAATGTAAGACAAGACATCATAAAACTCCTAGAATAGAACATAGGTAAAATATTCCCATTCTGAAACCAATATTTTCTTAGGTCAGTCTACCAAGGGCAATAGAAATGAAAACAAAAATAAACAAATGGGACCTAATCAAACATATAAATTTTTGCACAGCAAAGGGTATCAGAAACAAAATGAAAAGACAAGCTACAGACTGGGAGAAAATGTTTGCAGATGATGCAACAAATAAGTGCTCAAGTTCCAAAATTTACAAACAACTTATACAACTCAAAAATGACAAAAAAAAAAAAACTCAATTAAAAAAAAATGGGCAGAAGACATAAATAGACATTTCTTCAAAGACATACACATGAGCAACAAACACATGAAAAGATGCTCAGCTTTGCTAATTATTAGAGAAATGCAAATCAAAACTACAATAAGGTACCACCTCACACCAGTCAGAATGGCCATCATTTAAAAGTTTACAAATAACAAATGCTAGAGAGGGTGTGGAGCAAAGAGAACCCTCTTACACTTGGTGGGAATGTAAATTGGTGCAGTTGCTATGGAAAACAGTACAGAGGTTCCTCAAAAAAACAAAAATAGAGTTGCCGTTTGATCCAGTAATCCCACTCCAAGCATATACCCAGACAAAACTAGAATTTGAAATGGTGCATGCACTCCTATGTTCATAGCAGCACTATTTACAACAGCCAAGACATGTAAGCAACTTAAATGTCCATCGACAGGAGTAGATAAAGATGTAAATGTATATATTTTTGTATACAGTGGAATATCACTCAGTTGTCAAAAAGAATGAAATAACACCACTTGCTGCAACAAGGATATACCTAAAGATTACCATAATTAGGTAAATCAGAAAGGGACAGACAAATACCATGATATCACTTATACATGGAACCTAAAATATGATACAAATCAACATATCTATGAAACAAAAACATAGCTACTTATATAGAGAGAAGAGACTTGTGATTGCCAAGAGGAAGGCAGGTTGAAGGAAGGAAGGATTGGGAGCTTTGGATTAGAGGCAAACTATTATATGTAGGGTGGATAAACAACAAGTTGCTACTGTATAGCACAGGGAACTATATTCAATATTCTTTGACAAACCATAATGGAAAAGAATAAGAATAACTGAGTCACTGTTGTATAGGAGAAATTAACACAACATTGTAAATCAACTATACTTCAATAAAAATTTTTCAAAGAATTTTAAAGACTCTGTTTCAAGTACTACACATAGGCTAGGCATTTTATGTTTTTTACCTTACTACACAAATTATAACAGTCCTTCAAGTTGTAAGTGATATGTGCCATATTACAAGCTATTAAGTGGTGATGCCAAAAGTTGAACTCGGATCCACCTAACTCCCAAATCTTTGCTACTTCTATGACCCTCTCCCATGATGTCTTATGTTTGTTTAGCAGACAGACTCAAAACAGGCAAAACCTTTGACGCATCTTTTGTTATGTAGTTCCCAACTCTTTAAAGCAATGAACAAGTTCTGGTTGCCATTTACATATTTCCTTAGAACCAGCACCAGAAACAGTCCCTGTACTTGGACACTACTCTATGTAACCCCAGCCACCAAGCCTGAGCATCCCAGTGCATCATCCCTGTCTAAACCTACATTTCATATGACTGAATCAAAGACAGAGTCTGGGACTGATTTCTTCTGAATGTCTAAATAAATAGATCCCAAATAATAGGAGATGGCAAGTATTCTAAAATGCCCAGTATCCTATGGAAATTCATCAGATTTCACACAGAACTTATATGAGCTCCAAATCTTACCTGTGAGCTGAAAAATAAGTAGCCCAAGTGACGGTGAAAGTAACCTGTTAACACTGGAAGCTGTGGTTAAAAAAAATTCTTATTCTCGAAGTGCTTCAGATGCTTATCTGTAAACATTTTATCCCCTCAGAACTCAGGCAACACAAGGCCATGACTGATGCTCTGAAGGTTGCCAACTATCAGAATCTCATGAACACTAAATGTAAAACAGTAAAGCTGTCTAAAGATTAATTCACACCTGTAGCAAGGAATATCCTTGCACTAGGCAATAGCTTATGGTTCTAAAAACACTAACATGGGAGGAAAAATGGAACATTCCACTCCATTAAAGCCTCCCAACAACTGTCATCCTGCTTATTTAACTTATGCAGAGTACATCGTGAGAAACGCTGGGCTGGAAGAAGCACAAGCTGGAATCAAGATTGCCGGGAGAAATATCAATAACCTCAGATATGCAGATGACACCACCCTTATGGCAGAAAGTGAAGAAGAACTAAAGAGCCTCTTGATGAAAGTGGAGAGTGCAAAAGTTGGCTTAAAGCTCAACATTCAGAAAACTAAGATTATGGCATTGGTCCCATCACTTAATGGCAAATAGATGGGGAAACAGTGGAAATAGTGGCTGACTTTATTGTTCTGGGCTCCAAAATCACTGCAGATGGTGATTGTAGCCATGAAATTAAAAGACGCTTACTCTTTGGAAGAAAAGTTATGACGAACCTAAACAGCATATTAAAAAGCAGAGACATTACTTTGTCAGCAAAGGTTCGTCTAGTCAAGGCTATGGTTTTTTCCAGTAGTCATGTATGGATGTGAGAGTTGGACTATAAAGAAAGCTGAGCACCAAAGAATTGATGCTTTTGAACTGTGGTGTTAGAGAAGACTCTTGAGAGTCCCTTGGACTGCAAGGAGATCCAACCAGTCCATCCTAAAGGAGATCAGTCCTGGGTGTTCATTGGAAGGACTGATGTTGAAGCTGAAACTCTAACACATTGGCCACCTGATGTGAAGAGCTGACTCATTTGAAAAGACCCTGATGCTGGGAAAGATTGAGGGTGGGAGGAGAAGGAGACTACAGAGGATGAGATGGCTGTATGGCATCACTGACTCAATGGACATGGGTTTGGGTGGACTCCGGGAGTTGGTGATGGACAGGGAGGCCTGGCGTGCTGTGGTTCCTGAGGTCGCAAAGAGTCAGACATGACTGACTGACTGAACTGAACAACTGTTCTTCAATGAAGGTGAGCAAGTGTGTCTGCTTTAATGTTCTATTGCTGTGTGACACATTACCCCAACATACAGTGGTTGAAAAAAATAAAAACACACTTTTATGGTATCACAGTTTCTGTGAGTCAGGAATCCAGAAGAGGCTGAGCCGGGTCCCCTGGCTCAGGGTCTCACAGGCTGCAGTGATCCTGAGGCTCACCTAGAGGACCACTTCCAGGCTCACTCACTGGGCGCTGTCAGGATTGGGTTCCCCAAAGGTTGTTGGACTGCGGGCCTTAGTTCCTTACTGACTGTCGACTGGAAGCTTCCCCTCGCTATTTGCCTCTGCACTGGGCAGCTCACAGCACGGCAGCTGGTTTCCCTGAGAGTGAACAAGCTGGAGAGCAAGAGATGGGGAGTGAGATGGAAGCCCGAGTCTTTTCGTAACCTGATCTCAGAAGTGACAGATTTCTGTCTCTCTTGCTCAGCTATCATCATCTCATGAGTTAGAAGCAAGTCACTAAATCCAGCCCACACTCAAAGGGAGGAGATTACTGAAGGGCTTCAATGTCAGGAATTGGGGCTCATTGGGAGCCAGTGTAGAAACTGCCTCACCCAGTGTCACTGGACTTGGTACAACAGAAACATTCCGGTCAGGCCTTAGGATGATCCCTCCCACTTTTGCTCCATAGACAGTAGCTCCCACCCAGTCCTGGATGATGCATAGGTGTTCTTGTGGGCCTGTTCCTGAGGAGATGGGCTTTTGTTTCTGCTGGGTTAATCCCACTTTGTAATATTCAGCAATATTCTCTGCTTTATCCTAGTAGAGTAATTCTACAGAAAACATACATGCATTTGGAGCAAACAGACACACGCACAAAAATGAGTTTTTTCTCAGTTTTTTGTAGACTGAGGAACATCCCTAAAGAACAAACCTCATGAAAGTAATGAAAAAGAAAAGACCTTTTAAATATCAGAGAAGAGATCTGAGTTCAAGTGTCACCTTCAACAGGAACTAATTGTATGATCTTTGATCCATTACTTAACTTTCTCTTACCTACCAAAAAAGGGGGAGGGGGAAATGGTAATTCTAATCTAACTCCCTCCAAGGCCCGCATCCAGCTCCTTTCCAAGTAGAACTCTCACAACCCANCCGCCCCCCCCAGGAGCCCAAGGCCAAAAGATGTCATTTGCCCTATTTTCACACCCTCTCAGGCCACCCTGGAACCCTGGTCAGCTAGTCACCTCTGTCAGGGCATTTAAATTCCCATAGCAGCCAAAGGATTTTTTCACTTACATGGATATAGTTTTAATTTATTTTTACAATGGAGCTGAAACACTGAGTGATTCAGCACTTCATAGGACCACGCAGTAACAGAGGCCAGGCAACTGTAACCCCAAGAATTGTGCTATGAAGTGTCAAGCTACTTGTAAAATGACTACATAATTGCAAATGTGAATATTGTGCAATCTCATTATCAATGAATATTCTGAAATGGAAGTTGTTTTCTAAAGAAGCTCCTTCTATTTTCAAATTAATACATCATATACAATCAGCACCATACCGTTTGGCTCATGTGTGACTGTGAATAAGGTACTTAACTTTCTGAGGCTCAGTTTGCTCATGGTAAAATGTGGAAAAGAAAGAACTCTCTGGCAATTTGTTGTGAATACTGAATCACATATGCTATCTAAAGTGCTCATCATAATACACAATTAAGACACTAAATCTATAATTATATTTTATATTTCTATTATAGTTATTCATTCTCTTGACTGGCTCAGAAAAAAACATCATGTAGTGTGTTTAGGTGATGATATTAAAATTTGAGGGCATAATGAATAGGCTTTGAATAATCTCTCTTCTCAAATGATCATCTAACTGTCCTTCTTTCAAGAATCAAAGAATTAATCTAGAAACACTTGAGGTTAGTTCCCAGGAGCTCCTAGGGCTAAGGAGCCTGAGACTTCATTAAGTACAGGAGTTCTTCAGAACCTAAATTGCCCTCCATTAGTATCGGTTACCTTCATAACCTTTGTATTTCCAATTCTTTAAGTTCTTTCTTCATTCTTTTCATTATCAAACTCCTAGGTGCATACTCTATGTTTTCTCAGGCGGGTTGATAATTTCACTTAGCACTTAACAATTTTTTTTCTCTTAATCTTTCTATGTAGTACCTTAGAAAAATATCTCCAAGTCTTTTGTATTGTTTTTCTTTTATGGCAAAGAATCTTCTGATAATGAATAAATGAAAGGTGCTTATAGCAGTGACTGGCACAAAGTTTTCCATGAATGTTAGTGTTGCTGGACAAACAATAGGTAGCTAATATTGAGAACTAACTCTGTGCCAGGAACTGCTAGGCAATGACTTGTTGTTGTTGTTGTTGTTGGGGCCAGATTATCCAGGATCAATGCATTTACCAGGACATTTCTAAGCCACTTAATTGGTATTCAAACTGATTGTCTAGATTCTTTCTCTCTCACAAAAACAGATGCTGGCTGGTGCACAGGATGCTAAGATGGTCCTGTGGAGGGTGTACTTTGAAAAAGTTCTTGCAACCTCATCATTCCCAGCAGTCTCACACATAAAATCCTTGATAGCTGACAATTTAACACATCCAACCAGAAACAAATCATTATCCTTAAGCATCACTGTCAGGCTATCTACTAAGCAGATTCGTAAGGACTTCTGTTGTAATTACCTACAGAAGAGTTGCCAGCAGATACTTCCCAGGAAAAAAATTCTAAACACACAAGTATGTTATGTGATCTTCTATAATTCATCTATGATCCATGCCAGGAATCACAGGTACTTTAGCAGCAACATTAGCAATCCAATTATATGTAATAACCTCTTTGGTACCCTGAATTTCCAACCATCCTCTTCATGATTACTCTTAAGTCCTAAAATTTCACTGCTCAGCTTTGGTTGCAACTGTATTTCTGATTCATCAAAACTTGGAATTGAATATTAAGTGGCTCCACCTCCCTGCCTCTATGGGTAGCACTCCCTGCAATAAAAAAAAAAAAAAAACAGAAATAAAATCCCTGCCCTTGTATTACCAGTGTATGTAGAGTCCTTCATATCCATGCTGAAACCTTCAGTTCAGTTGCTCAGTCATGTCTGACTCTTTGTGACCCCATGGACTTCAGCACGCCAGGCTTCCTTGTCCATCACCAACTCCTGGAGCCTACTCAAACGCATCTCCATCGCGTCCGTGATGCCATCCAACCATCTCATCCTCTGTAGTCCCCTTCTCCTCCTGCCCTCAATCTTTCCCAGCATCAGGGTCTTTCTTTTCAAATGAGTTGGTTCTTCACATCAGGTAGCCAAAGTATTGGAGTTTCAGCTTCAGCACTAGTCCTTCCAATGAATATTCAGGACTGATTTCCTTTAGGATGGACTGGTTGGATCTCCTTGCAGTCCAAAGGACTCACAAGAATCTGCTTCAACAACACAAATCAAAAGCATCAATTCTTCAGTGCTCAGCTTTCTTTATAGTCCAGTCCTGGTGTGCTGTGGTTCATGGGGTTGCAAAGAGTCGGCACAACTGAGCGACTGAACTGATACCATTTTCCATAGTGGCTGCATGAATTTTCCAACACTGCAGAAGTATTCCCTTTTTTCCATATCCTTACCAACACTTGTTATTATTTATCTTTTTGACGATAGCCATTCTAGGTGTGAGGTAATATCTCACTGTGGTTTTGATTTGCACTTGCCTGGTGATTAGTGTGGAGAAGGCGATGGCACCCCACTCCAGTACTCTTGCCTGGAAAATCCCATGGACAGAGGAGCCTGGAAGGCTGTGGTTCATGGGGTCGTGAAGAGTCAGACACGACTGAGCAACTTCCCTTTCACTTTTCACTTTCATGCATTGGAGAAGGAAATGGCAACCCACTCCAGTGTTCTTGCCTGGAGAATCCCAGGGACGGGGGAGCCTGGTGGGGTGCCATCTATGGGGTCGCACAGAGTCAGACACGACTGAAGTGACTTAGCAGCAGGTGATTAGTGATGTTGAGCACTTCTTCGTGCACCTGGTGGCCATCTGTATGTCTAAACAAAGCTACATTTGATCCCTCCTTCCATCCACCCCATCTCCCTCCCTCCCACCACCACCTGTGGAACTAGCTCCCCTCCATGGTCTTTGCCCCAGACGACTGCACAGTTTGGACTTGGCCACTGCTTATGCGCCTCCCCAACGCCAGCTGGTTGAGTTACAGAGCAAGTGCCAAGGTCATTAGCACAAAAGAAGGTGTCAGAGAGTGCAAGCTTCTGGGCAAAAAGTAAAGAGCCTCTCATATCCTTTTCATTTCTCCATACCCTTTCTCATCTCTCCATATGTGCCACTGCACCAGGGGACCCTCCAGTGTGGAGACCTACACCTACCTTGGCAATTGGTGATAGATGTTGTTTTTGTGGTTGCTGGCCTTTCGTTTGCCAGGGAGACATTCTCAGTTTACTGCATAGCTTCTTAGCTTTTTTCTTTGTCACTATTCTTGAGAATTTTGTTGATTTGTGCTAATTTAAATTGTCCTTCCCTTTACTCTTACTTTATTTTATATTATCTCTCCCTCTCAGTTTAAGCTTCTTTCTTTTCTTTTCAGAATATTTTTCTCTTAATCCTCTTTGTTAAAGTATTAGCACTTAAAGGAGCATTCTTAATTCCTTAATCTTGTACTTAAACTTCAAACCCATCTACTTCTATATTTTTAACTTTTTTTCCATAGGTTTTAGTCTGTTATCCTCTTAATCTTTTATCTCTTTAACTTTGATGTGTTTAACATTTTACCCTTTTTATTTGTGTTACTGTATCTTTCACCTTAAATCTGATTTATTATCTTGCTACTACTTTTCAATTCTTAATTTTAATTTTCTTATTTTATTCATAGCTTGCTATTTTTATTTTTAACTCTAATCTGCTTTTCTCTTTATTTTTTTTAATTCCTCTCACTTTCTCTCAATGACTCCATTCTGTTTCCTTTATCTTAAAGCTTCATTTATCCCTCATGATTACTTTAAGTCTTAACTTTTTATCTGTATTGGGCTTTTATCTTCCTATCGAAATATTTAGTCTACTCTTTTCCTTTCAACTTTCTCTTAGCAAGTCTCAATGCTTTCATTTTAATGTTCTCTTAGCCTTCTACCCTGCTTTTATTACTTTACGCTAAGTTTTCTCTCTTTCTTCTACTTTTCATCTATTTCATGACTTGGTTTAAAATCACCAGCAGCAATGGAAGAAAGTCCCACCTCCCTCAGGCACAGATTGGAAAGCTTCTCCCCCAGGGAGTTCTCTCTGCAGCTGCCCCTATGATGTCCCCCATCCGTGAATCCCCCAATCCCTTTAAAGAGACTTCAGAGCCCCTCATGTAACTTTCTCCAAGGCTAACATTCTCCAAAGGGTTGGGGTGGGGCAGTGGCCACAATGCATTTACTAAAAGTCATAACATCGCATGTTATACCATGTGTGTGGCTTTTAAAATCCATGTCTGCATATGGGGCTGACCCAAGCCTCAGCCTACATGAAGCTAAAAGAAACAGACCTATGGACTCAAAACCAAGAGACCTCTGAAGATGAGGCTTTTTTTGAGGGTCTGTGAAAGGGGCACTTTCCTGAGCTCAGCATTAGGAATTAGAGTAGTAACACGGTTCCCCCTTCTCTCTCCCTTTTCCCTCAAGTTGTGTTGGCTACTAGCCATCTTAACGCCAAACATGTGGCCAGCCCCAGACAAGTTCTCATCACTTCACCCTATGTTTCGCTCAGCTGCAATTCCCTAGCCTATTTATTTCATTCTGTTTTGTGGTGTTCTGTGTATTTTTAAGCATAATAAATCCTTTCAGAAACAAGGCCAATTTGAGTTACTACCTGACCGACCTCAGGCAAGATAATTCACTGTTCTCTCCGTACTTCCTCTTCCTCATCAGTGAAATGGAGCTGACAGAATCTACCCCCGGGTGACTGTGACCGGGTGTTCAACAAATTGTCACTAAAATCAAGAGAGGGGCCCTGAGAAAGAACTGGAGCCATCTCACAAGTGGAATAAAGAGCTATGTGAAGGAGTTGCAAAAGGCTGTTCTTTGCAAAGCTGGCAGTAATGATATTTTCTGTCCCATCGGCTCTTCTGTGGTGTGAACTGGCTACTCCCCCATCACGAGGTGGAGTCTGTATCCCCACCATCCTGAATCTGATCTGGCTGTGCGATTGCTCAGACCAATAAACTTCAGCAGAGGCTACTGGGCCCTTCTAGGCATAGTCCTTAATCTTCCTGACAGCGTCTGCTTCTCATCCTTAGGGGGCCAATCAACATTAAAAAGTACTATTACAGAGGAGAAATATCATGTGACATCCCTTGTATGCAGACTCTAAAAAGAAATTATACAAATGAACTTATTTACAAAATAGAAACAGACTCATAGACCTGGAGAATAAATTTATTATTGCCAGGCCAGAGGGGGGCAGAATAGGGGGAACAGATAGTTAGGGAGTTTGGGATGTACATGTACACACTGCTATGTTTACAATGGAAAAACAACAATGACCTTCTGTACAGCACATGGAACTCTGCTCAATGCTATATGACAGGCTGGATAGGGGGAGAGCTTAGGGGAGAATTGACACATGCATATGTATGGCTGAGTCCCTTTGCTGTCCACCTGAAACTATCACACCACCATTAAGCAGGCATGTGCGTGAGTGCTAAGCCATGTCTGACTCTGTGCGACCCCATGGACTGTAGCCCCCCAGGCTCCTCTGTCCATGGGGATATTCCAGGCAAGAATATTGGAGTGGGTTGCCACGCCCTTCTCCAGGGGATCTTCCCAAGCCAGGGATGGAATTCACATCTCTTCTGCATCCTGCATTGGCAGGCAGGTTCTTTACCACTAGTGCCACCTGGGAACCCCTGTTAATCAGGTATGGTGGTTTAGTCACTGAGTCGTGCCTGACTCTTGCAACCCCACGACCGTATGGACTGTAGCCTGCCAGGCTCCTCTATACATGGGATTCTCCAGGCAAGAATACTGGAGTGGGTTGCCATTTCCTTCTCCAGGGGATCTTCCCAACCCAGGGATGGAAAACTGGTCTCCCACATTGCAGGCAGACTCTTTACCAACTGAGCTACAAGGGAAACCCTAATCAGGTATACTTCAATACAAAACAAAAAGTTTTGTTTTGTTTTTTTTAATGTTGCTGCCTTGAGTCCAACATACTATGAGAATCCCAAGACATGTGGAGAGGCCTTGCAGGATGAAGCCATGTGGAGAAAGAGAGACCACGGAACCCCTGGGACACAGATATCTGAGTGAAGAAGCCATCTGGGAAATGGATCCATCCAGAGCCAGTCACCCAGCTGACACTCAGCTGAGTCCTCCGCCAAATTCCTGACCCACAGAATTGTGAGCAATATAAAACGGTTGTTTTAAGCCACTAAGTTTTACAGCACTAGATAACTGAAATGGAAATCATAGTTCATTGAAAAATATATAAGCTCATTGGATCCTCAAACCAACTCTTAATAAAAGAGTAGAATCAAACAAACATATCGTTGTAGCCATATCCCAAAAATCAAGCTCCCTGTGGACAAAGACCACATCTGACACTGCTTTAAGCCCCCTGGACAATTTCTAAATTCTTAGTAGGGCATTTTGTTATAAAGACTGTACGTCCTGTTACTCAAGATATTTATTCATTCATTCAACAGATGTGTCCTGAGTACTTCCTGTGTGACCAACTCTGCTCCAAATGCCAGAGATATAGTGATGAACAGGTCAGATGAAGTCCCTGGCCTGGTGCAGATACCTCTCTGTGCTGCTGACTCTTTGCCCACCCACCAGACCCATTCTCCTCCCCTCTCTGTATCCAGCAGTTAACCTCTGTGGTCTGCATCACCTGAGCCCCTCACCCTCTGGCTCCCTCAGTAAACTGCAGTTGTTGTTGTGCAGTTGCTAAGTCACGTCTGACTCTTTGCGACCCCATGGACTGCAGCATGCCAGACTTCCCTGTGCTTCACTATCTCCCAGAGTTTGCTCAAACTCATGTCCACTGAGTCAGTGATGCCACCCAACCATCTCATTCTCTGTCACCCCCTTCTCCTCTTGCCCTCAATCTTTCCCAGCATCAGGGTCTTTTCCAATGAGTTGGCTCTTCGCATCAGGTGGTCAAAGTACTGGAGCTTCAACCAGTCCTTCCAATGAATATTCATGATTGATTTCATTTCCTTTAGAATCAACTGGTTTGATCTCCCTGCTGTCCAAGGGACTCTCAAGAGTCTTCTCCAGCACCACAATTCGAAAGCATCAATTCTTCAGCATTTAGCCTTCTTTATGGTTCCACTTTCACATCCATATATGACTACCGGAAAAACCATAGCTTTGACTACATAGACTTTTGTCAGCAAAGTGATGTCTCTGAGGCTCTCTAGGCTTGTCATAGCTTTTCTTCCAAGGAGTAAACATCTTTTAATTTTATGGCTGCAGTCACCATCCACACCAATTTTGGAGGCCAAGAGAATAAAATTTGCCACTGTTTCCATTTTTTACCCATCTGTTTGCCATGAAGTGATGGAACTGGATGCCATGATCTTAGTTTTTTGAATGTTGAGTTTTAAGTTGCAGAGAGTTTACTAAAGGGGCTGTTCAGTAAATAGGGTTCAATCACTGCTGCTCCTGCTGCTAAGTCGCTTCAGTCATGTCCGACTCTGTGTGACCCCATAGACGGCAGCCCACCAGGCTCCCCCATCCCTGGGATTCTCCAGGCAAGAACACTGGAGTGGGTTGCCATTTCCTTCTCCAATGCAGGAAAGTGAAAACTGAAAGTGAAGATGCTCAGTCATGTTCGACTCTTAGCGACCCCATGGACTACAGCCCACCAGGCTCCTCCGCCCATGGGATTTTCCAGGCAAGAGTGCTGGACGAGGCCGAAAGATCAAGCGGCAGCAGTAACGAGGGGTCAGGCTCTTCCCTGCCTCATCCGCCTCAGCTGTGTCCCTCAGCCTAAGGCCTCAGTCCCTACAGAGGGAGGCCCTCTTCCAGGTCCCCGTTCTCTCAGGGTCCTGTAATTCTGTCCCTTCCACTGGCCCAGTCAGGCCAACGGATGAGGACAGCTTCTCCTTTCTGTTAGCTCCTGGATGCCTCACTGTCCCTTTTTGGTTCCCCTGACCTGACCTGCCCTTTGTCAACAGCCCCTTCAGTAAATTTTCTCCTGTTTCACCACCTTGGGGACACCATCTGTTACCAACCAGAGCATTGACTGATAAATTTTCATGGAACACATTTCTAATTTTAATTCTAAAAACTGTGGTCAGCATGATCATTGCGAGCTTCCAGAAGTACTGACCATTCAGTTACCAACTTTACCACAGTTCTAAACCAATATTGAGTCCCAATTGCTATTGATTACACATAAAGCTGATTTTTTAAAAAAAGGTTTAATTTCATGTACACTAGTTAGTTAGAAGAGTTGCCTAGAGCACTATATTGAGAATTGCAGAGCTATATCTGGGCTCTGTAGGAATGAGTTCTGTGATCAATTAGTAATGTCTGCAGTGAACACAGGACAGGAAGTGGCAACACATGAAACACACATATATACCGTTTCAGGTCATGGCTTTAGTATCACTGCTGCATCACTATATGCCACTGGGGTCTTCCATAAATAACTTTTATAAACAAAAATTAATACATGAAAACCCACAGTAAGTAAATCCTGTACTTTGTATAATTCTATTTCCATGAGTCAGAGATATTTATTTTCTAGTCACTTCGAGAATTAAGGAACTGAGCTAAACTGAAGGCTATGACCTTGAACCCATCAACATAGAGCTCTGGCTGCATCAAACTAAATCTCAAACTGAAAGAGCTTCAGATACTCATAAAGCTGTATTTAGCAATGGAATGCTTCATTTAAATTAAATCTCACACAGACCCTAGACAGATAAAAGCAGAGTTGCTCTGAATAAAGAGAGAAAAGCTAAAGGCTCCCTTGTCCTTGATCTTCACCTCAAAAAATTTTAACAGATCTATGAGACCAGGAGGGCACAGCTCGAACACCAAGAGGAAACCTCTTAGGTCCCTTAAGACCCTATGCAATAGTATAATATTTTCATGTATTAACCAATCCTTTCAATCTCTGTACTCCAAGTCACCCTGAGAGTCAACCCTTAATGCATCCAGACACTGAGGCATCCACTGCCTCAAGCAGGGCTCATCCCATGGACCTGTAGAACCAAAGGGTCAGAAGCTTAGCTTTTGTTTTCAAAGGGCAGGGTCCAGGTCTGTCTAATTAACATTAGGCTACCCTATAGCAAAAATTGAGCCAGAAATGTCAGCGACTTGGCAAAAGAAAACTTCCTTGTCTTGGGCCTTCTTCATCCACCTTTTAGCTGTGTCCTCTGGAACACATGACCTTGAAGGTAAGTGTAGCAGAGGAAGAAAGAGAAAGGAGAGCTCACCTTCAGTTTTAAATTCCTCAGCCTGTATGTTATTCTGCTCAGGTTGCCACAACAAAATACCAGACTGGGTGGCTCAAACAACAGAAACAGATTGCTCACAGTTTCTGGAGGCTAGGAGTCCAAAACCAAGGTGTCAGCAGGTTTGGTTTCTCCTGAGGCCTCTCTCTTAGGCTTGCGGATAGTCGCCTCCTATCCTATGTCCTCACGCGGCCTTTCCTCTGCATACACATCCCCGGTCTCTTCTTCTCTCATAAGGACACATAATGGGTTAGGGCCCCATACTTCTGACCTAACCTTAATCACCTCTTTAAAGGCCCTCTCTCCAAATATAGTCGCACTGGGGGCTGGGCTTCAACACATGAATTTGGGAAGATTGGAGGTGGGGGAGGGGTCGCAATCCATCCACAGTCGCCTGGAATCAGAAAATGCCACTCCCATTCACATTTTATTGGCCAGAATAAGTCACATGGCCCACCTAATTTCAAGAAAGACCAGAAAGCTTTATATTCACATATGCCCACGAAGAAAAGGAGAACCAGAGGTAGATGAGCACTAGCAATCTCTGCCTCACGAAGGCAACACAAAAAGATTTAGAAAAGTATGTGGTTGGGGCACAGTCTTCCCCACCCCTTGGGTGAGTGATGGCAAAGGAGGAGGAAAGGGTGATGAAAGAGAAGTAATGGGGGATTCAACAAAGGGCCCTCCCTTAGAGAGACCGTGTAGACAGAAGCCCAGGTGGCCTCCACAGGTATGCCCCCACTCCTGCTGCGCTCAAGCAACAACCCCAGGACCAGGAAGACAAATGGGAGCCGAGTCTGTGTTCACAGACGGCCCAGACTCTATTCCAAGTGAGTAATCACTCTACACCCCAGAGCTGAGAAGCCATGCTAGTCATCATGCCCTCTGCATCTGGAGAGGGTCTTTCTACCAACAGTAGCGAGCACCTTGCCCACCAACCATCCATGTGCCATGGATGCTGCCCATGTGCCCCAGACTTAGTATCTGACTGCTCGATCACCTGACTGCTCCAGGGGACAACCCCCAACACACACACACATATACAACTTGCAGTTCTCAAAGATTCGGACACCGAGGGCAGGGATGGTAATGGATTGGTGGCAGATGGGAGAGAACCTTCATCCACTATTCTCCTCACCTAGGGACTAAATGAAACAGCTCAAGATTTCCCCAACAGCCAGGGCAAAAGTGAATGAACTTTAATACAGTAAGCAGCATCCAACTGTGTGTCAGATGGAGGAAAGCCATAGTGCCATCTACTGGTCACAAGTGAAAAGGGAAGTCATCTGAAAACAATCAGCACGGGAAAATAAAAATAATCAAATTCTACTCTAATAACTTCATTATAGAAATGTGATAGGACGTGTCATCTCATTCTCTTCAACGCAGAAAACTGTAAGAGACACAGAAGTTAGATATACCTTGAGTAAATGCATTTAGGGAGTTATTATTATAATATACTAGCAGGTCATCCAGCGCACAGTCCTAAGGTGCTTTTCAATTCTCTCAATTCTACATGTTCAGAGTTTGTAGAAATAAGACGGGTTCCTTCTATGAAACCTGAAATCCCCACATTTAATTAAGGAATTTGTGATCCTGCGGCTTGGCTGACACATGATACACTCAGCACCCTGCTATTAGGTGTTGTGCAGTGCGGGATCACAGGCACCATAATGCCGGGAGACTGGCTCTCCTGAACCATCAGGACGGTTTTTAGCACACACACACAAAAGAGCTCCAAAGATTTGGACTGGGGTGGGGGCAACAAAGGCCTCGGTCTAGTCGGTCCCACTTTAAAAGGCAATATCGGATTTAGAAATTGAGCTTTGTCAGCTAAAACACACCAAGCAACCTTGCTGCTTAAAAGCTGATGAGTTATGGTCAACCCAACTCCCCCACCCTGACGGGCTCAGGATGCGACTCTAATGTAGTGTCTGCTTCCAAGTACAAAACCCAGAAAAGACTGCCCAGGCAGAGGCTGGGAAGAAACACCTCAGGGTCATTTTCACAGCCTGTGGGCATAATTCCAAAGCTCAGCCCAGGATGTGATCCAGCCTATGGTGAAAGCTATATTTGAGCACAGAACGGCTGACCTTCCGTTTAGGGTCAGAAATTGGCTAATCTGTTTCTCAGACCTGCTCCACAGAAACCGAGCAGATAGATCAAGTTTAACTAAAAGGATGCCAGACGCCATGCCTTCTCCAAACGGAAATCTTGCAAAGACGCTGACCACCATGCATCGAGTACACAGCGCCACCTACAGCATTACTGGTGCAACTCATCACAGCCCTCTGCACAGGTGGCCTTGAAATGAGTAACAGAAACAGTCTGGGGAAAAGAAGCAATCTGTACAGGGCAGAAAGAATCTAACCCAAACGTCAAACTGGGCAGATATTATGTTTATTCCGGGATGGGAAAAATAGACATGTTCTATAACAGGCAGAAGGTTGGGATGACTGGTTATGGGCTTGTCCATTTTCTTTGTGGCTGGCTTCAGACTAACGGAGTTGAATTCTGACATGATTTTTTTTTCTAATATCTGTTGCAAGAGTTCACCAAGGAGTAAAATCAATCAAAAATAACCGTCAAGAGCAGCTGACATTGAAATCTGATGTGAAACAGTCAGTCAATCATATCTACCATCTCTGAAATTTAGAAAATAAAACTCAACAGAAGTCCTCAAATTTATAGGAGCTGGACTTGGATGTGATCAGAGCTGCGAGTTCTAAAAAGGGTTTGCTACCATCACCTTCCCACTAATTCCTGAAATGATGAGGACAGAGTGTACAGTGTCTCGAATGACAGGTAATAAGTTTGGGTTTTTTCCTGCTTCTTCAAAGTTGCCAGCTTGATCAAAAGATATGACAGAAGCCAAGCTAAAATTTTAGATTAATCTGGTGAAAGTATAGGATGAATTTGAGGGGAAAGAAATTGGAGATTAAAGGAACAGTTACTTTAAAATAAACAATGATAGTGATGGGTTACAATCATTGAATAAAGTGAGACTATATAAGGCCTTAAAGATATAAATGAGTAGAAGTATAAGATGAGCCTGGAACATCCTGTATCAGAAAGGAATCAGTGCAATCCCTATCAAGATTGCAATGGCATGTTTTTATAGAAGGAGAAAAAAAACACTCCTAAATTTATATTTTAAATTTATATATATGTTTATATTTTAAATACTCCTAAATTTGTATTTACATATAAATTTATATTTAAATGGTTATTTAAATAGCCAGAGAAATCCTGAGAATGAAGAATAAACCAGGAGGAATCATACTTTCTGATTTCAAGTTACAGTATAAAGCTATTGTCATTAAAATTGGCATAAAACAGTTTATGGTATGGGCATAAAAACAGATAAATAGACCAATAGAACAGAATCAAAAGCCCAGAAATAAACCCAAGCCAAATAAACCCAATAACCCAATATGGTTATCTAATATTTGACAAGGGAGCCAAGAAAACTCAATGGAAAAAAATAGTCTCTTCAATAAATGGTTAATAACTAGGATAATTAGATGTTCATATATAAAAGAATAAAACTAGACCCATATCTTACACAACTCACAAACATTAAGTCAAGCCTATTAAAGACTTGAATATAAGACCTGAAACCCTGAAACTCCTAGAATAAAATACAGAAATAAAGCTCCTTAACATGGGCCTTGACAATGGTTTTTTTGGATATGACACCCAAAGCACAAGCAAGAAAATTGAAAATAAAATGGAACTCCATAAATTAAGGCTCTGTACAGCTTTTGAAAACCATCAACAAAGTGAAAAACAACCCAAGCAATGGAAAAAAAATTTTCAACCATATATCCGATAAGAGATTCATATTCAAAATATCTTAAAAACTCATAATTCAACAGCATAAAAGAGCAAATAGCCCAATAAAAACATTGGCAAAGGACCCAAATAGAAAGTTATCCAAAGAAGAAACACAAAGGGCCTAAAGAGATGCTTAACATCACTAGTCACTGTTGTTGTTAAGTCCCTAACTTGTGTCTGATCACTAGTCATTAGTGAAATGAAAATTAAAACCACAATGAGATAACACTTCATGCCTGTTGGAATAACCATCATTAAAAAGGCAAGACAGGGACTTCCCTGGTGGTACAGTGGTTAGCGCCGTGCTTCCACTGCAGGGCGTGAGGATTCAATCCATGACCAGTGAACTAAGATCCCACATGCCTAACTGCTCAGCCAAAAAAAGGGGGGTGGTGGGGAAAGGTAAGATATAATAAATGCTGACCTGGATGTGAAGAAAAAGGAATCCTAGTACACTGCTGGTAGGAATGTAAGCTAATGTAGCCACTATGGAAAACAGTATAGAGTTTCCTCAAAAGAGTAAAAACAGAACTACCATAAGACCCAGCAGTCCACTTATGGGGATATAACCAAAGAAAGTAAAACAGTTATTCAAAAAGATATCTGCACCCCCATGCTCATAGCAGCATTATTTACAATTAGCCAAGACATGGACACTTGTCTGTCAATGCTTATATATTTCAATGAAATATTATTCAGCCATTAAAAAAAAAAGGAAATCCTACCATTTGCAACAATATGCCTAGACCTTGAAAGCACTATGCTAAGTCAGAAAGAGGAAGACAAATATTATATAATTTCACCTATATGCAGAATCTTTAAAAAAAAAAAAAAAAAAGCACACACACACAGAAAAGAGATCAGACTTGTGGCTGTGAGAGGCAGAGGGTGAAGGGCGAGGGAACTGGGGGAAGATGGTCAAAAGGCAAAAACTACCAGATACAGGCATGCCTCGTTTTATTCCCCTTCACTTTACTGCACTTCACAGATTATTTTTTTTACAAATTGAAGATTTGCGTCAACCCTGCAGTCAAACAAGTCTCTCATCATCATTTCTACAACAGCATTTGCTCGTGTTATGTCTCAGTGTCACACTTTGATGATTCTCACAGTATTTCAGAGTTTTTCATTGTTATTTGTTATAGTGATCTGTGATGTGACCATCCTGTCTTCAGGCACCATGATTCTAACCCACATAAGATAACAAACTTAACTGATAAATGTGCATGCTCATTGTGGGTAAAATACTATCAAATATCATTGATATTGCATGCTAAAGAGAAATTGTTTCTGAAGGGAAGAGTCAATCAATGCAACAAACTTTGTCATATTTTAAGAAACTGCCACAGACAACCCAACCTCCAGCAACAACCATCCTGACCAGTCAGCAGCCATCAGCATCCAGGCAGGACCTTCCACTAGCAAAAAAATTACAGTTCACTGAAGGCTCAGATGATGGTTAACATTTTTCATCAATGAAGTATTTTTTAACTAAGATACATACATTGTGTTTTTAGATGCAACACTATTGCACACTTAACAGACTATAGTATAGTGTAAATAAAGCTTTTATATGAATAGGGAAACCAAAAACTTCATATGACTTGCTTTAGTTTATCATGGCGGTCTGGAACTCAATCTGCAATATCTCTGAGGTTTGCCTGTATAAGATAAAGAGGTACTAGGGAAGTACAGCATTGATGTCTGTAGCTAACATTGCAGGATGACACTGGGTTGGCCAAAAAGTTAGTTCAGGTTTTCCTGTAATATCTTATGGAAAAACTTGAATGAACTTTTTGGTCAATCCAATATATAGGAAAGTTGTTAATCTAAATGCAAGGAGAAAAATTTTTTTCCTTTTTCTTGTTTTTTTTATTCTTTCTCTTTGTTACGTCTCTATGAGAAGATGGATGTTAGATGAAGCAGTTGTGGTGACTATTTCACAGTATAAAAATCACATCATCATGCTATATACATTAAATGAATGCAGTGATGTGTCAATTATTTCTCAATAAAACTGGGTGGGGGAAAGAAACAGATTTGACCTTTAAAAAGAGTAAGACAGTGCTCAAAGTTTAATGAAGACATGTCAAAAGAACTCAGAAGTCAGCTTGAAGGGAGTTCCATGACCCAAACTTGGAAAATGTGAACTTTAAAGTAATAATGGGGTTTACAGTCCATTGAATAAAATGAAAATCCATGAAACCTCAAAGATGAAAGAAGAAAGAGAAAGAAAAATGGGAAGCTCCTCCTTACAGTGCAATGTCAATTACTAAATGCAGCTGGAATGATGGAAATAGAAAATCACCATTTGTCAACCATCATGGAGGGTATCAGGCTTCCCTGGTGGTGCAGTGGTAAAGAAACCAACTGCCAAGACAGGAGATGCAGGTTCAATCCCAGGGTTTGGAAGATCCCCTGGAGGAGGGCATGGCAACCCACTCCACTGTTCTTGCCTGGAGAATCCCATAGACAGAGACGCCTGGTGGGTTACAGTCCATGGGGTCACAAAGAGACAGACTCAAACACACGCATGGTGGTTATTTAGGAAAGTGCTGTTTGGGGGAGAAAGGTCCACTGTACTATTTAGAGGTGTTGAGGCATCATATTCACTGCTTACTCTTAAGTAGTTCAGAAAAAAAGAAGAAAAATTATGACTCTCTACAATAACAAGGTTTTTTTTCAGTTACAATGAGATATGTGTAAAGCACCTAGTAGAAGGTAGATCCTTACTTCAAGTTAGTTGTCTCACCTCAAGAAATTAGGAGGAAATACTAAGGCTGTTCTACACACTGTATGAAATAAAAGACTGATATCACATGAACTCTCTTTAACATACAAGAGAAAGGCCCCCAGGAAGATGGCAGTGATAATAACTGGCATTTAGCAACATGCAGCATAATGATAGCTCTTCTTGGATTACAAAGCAGTTTTGAGTTCATTATCTTATTTTATCCTCAGAGGACCCTGGAGAGATGGGCAATTATCCTTATTGTTGCTATTTTTTATATTATTATTACAGTTTTTAGTATGAAGAAATGGCAGTTCAGAGGCCTCAGAGTGGGGCTAAATAAATAATAACTTTATCACTATAAATTTGTAAGGTTAATTGTATTGTGGTTACATAAGAGACTATTCCTATTGTAGTACACCAAGTATGATATAGTTCAGTATTTAGTACATTGTGTTAATAGTATTTAGGGTAAAAAGCCATGATGCATGTAATTTACCTTTAAATTACTCAGAAAAAATATATATCAATGAATATATACTATGTATAAATATATGTATACACATATATAAATGTGTGTATACGTATATAAATATGTATGTACAAAGATCCCATATATTTAGAGAGCAAAGAAGAAAGATAAAGACCAAGAATGATACAGCAAACAGGAGTAAAATGTTCCAACAGGTGAACTGGAGTAAAGGGTATATAGGTGCTATGTGCATTATTTTATATTTGCAACCTTTTGTAAGTTTGAAATTATTTTCCAAAAAAATTGGAGGAAAGAAAAGGAGAGATATGGTAGTCCTGGCCCTCAGGGCAAGGTTTAAGAAGGTCTAATGATCAAGATTCTTCCCAGGTGGTGCAGTGGTAAAGAATCCGCCAGCCAATGCAGGAGACGCAGGAGACACGGGTTCAATCCCTGGGTCAGGAAGATCCCCTGGAGGAGTGCATGGCAGCCCACTCCAATATTCTTGCCTGGAAAATTCTATGGACAGAGGAGACTGGCAGGCTACAGTCCATGGGGCCACAAAGAGTCCAGAACCACTGAAGACTGTGCTCACAGCACACAAACAAATGAGCAAGAATTCAGGTATATCTTTGGCCCTCATCAGACCCTTTACCCTAAACGTCTAACCTAACTTTTAAACCTAAAATTTTAGTGCCCTAAACTTTTTAACAATAACATTAATTTACAGTAAAATGACTAGCACTTCAATAGCATTCTTGTGCTTACCAGATGCCATTTTACAAGCTTAATGTATATTAACTCATGTAATAATGGTTCACATACTATTATCCCATTTGATGTCATAAGCCCAACTTTATAAGAAAAGAGTATAAACAAGTTAGCCCACAATGCTCCGTGAAGGGAGGTCACCTTGGGTAAGTGGTGAAGTCAGTACTCACCCTTGCCTCTTTTTGATTATGTTCCTTTTTCCAACCCATATGCTTCCCAAACCTGCAAGAGCACCCAACTTACTCAAGAAGTCCAGATTCCTCAGTCCTCGCTCAGATTCACGGGTCAGAACCACCAGAAAGGGGATCCGGAGGCCTGTTTCCGGTTTTCTTTGGTTGTCTGCCACCCTCTTCTGCTAGGCTCCGTCATTGTCCCTGCTCCTAGCCGTCCAGTGTCCCCCCAGACACACCCTCCCATCTGGCCTCTGGCCTCCTCTATGGAAACACAGGCATCCAGAATCCCTGGGTGTCCTGGAGGGCGCTAACTCAAGGACATCTATGGCCAGCTGATTCCAGCCGCAGGAGAAAAGGGCCCTTAGGCCAGTCCAACCTTTTATTTCACTCCCAGATGATGGTCATATGGTAGGCCCAGAGGATTCTGTGCTGATAGGCCAATTATCATTCTCCCTTAGTGGTAAAATGAGCTATTTAGCTGAAACAGCTGAATGAGCTGAAAAGTTCTTTTGTAGGACCCCTTGTCAGTAAACAGGCACTCTTTGAACCCTTGGATGATACTATCAGAAACACAGGAAAGGCCAATGAATATCTGGTGGGATCAATTCCAAAAAGGATAAATCACTGTTCCATACACGGTGATAAAGGCCTGGGGGCATCAACTTGGCAACAAATGTCTGGATGGACTTTTTAAAAATGGTACCATATCAAGGGCTCATCTTTTGTCTCTGCCATTAACATATTGGGTATTCAGAAGTGACAAGAACTGGACCAGCTCTGGTAGGAGGGATCCCATGCAGAGCCTCCATCTCTACACTCTAGCTCCTCCATCCATGTGAGCACTGGGGCAACCGGAGCAGAGGCTGACAGACGTCTACCAGACGAGTCAACCGGGAGTATCCTCTGTTGAGTACTGATGGTCAATACAAAGATGTGCCCGCTCCCACTATTCAGTCACAGGCTTCTTCCCCAGACTCCTACTCCACACACCTAACCAGATCATTCACCATTGCCCAAAAGTCCACAGAAACAACCCCAGGCCACCTCTCCTTCCAAGAAAAACAGACAAACAAGGGTACCACTCACAGCTCTGCCCAGTGGGACTGTCCGCCTCACCACAGCCCCAAGGCAACTCTTGAATGGGGCAGTAGTGTGACAGCAGTTCTATTTCAGTCCCTGCCAATAGACCCAAGCTCTTCTCCCAGTGCCACAGGGAACCCCCACCCCACCCCATGAAGCCATGATGAGAGGTGGGCGAGACAGAGGTGCAGCGGAGGAGATGACATGGGGATGGGCGCCACCCATTCATATAACACAGATTTCCAGGCTTCAGCCCAAAGCGACCTAGACAGAATCCCCAGGCAAAGTATTTTTAAAAAGAAGAAGAAAAAGCCACACACAGCTGATTGCAATGTACCACCAGGTTTGGGAACCACAGATACACAGTTACTTAGCATCAAGACTCAACATAGTACACAGTAAGGCTTCATCGCATAAAGTAGATAGGTCTTTGCCCTCCAGAAGCCTAAAGTCTGATCAGTGGATATAAACTTCCTTAGTGAAGGGGTACAAACGATCGCTTTAAATGGATTGATAATTAGACTAGAGTGGTTACTTGCAATCAGAAATGGCCTGGTGAAATGAGGCAATCAGAAATGGCCAGTACCAATATTCTGCCCTGTAAAGAGTAAGTAATTTAGACATGTGGACCTCTCAATCAGACCATGAGTTGGGAGCAAGGAGAAATTGGGAGAGGGAAATAGAAAAAGAGGAAGACTGGTGCCTTTAGGTTATCTTACACAGAAGAAGGAGCTGCTCCAGACTTTAATCCCAAGTGTTATCAATTATAACACTTGATATATTATTGGTATATGTCTTGGATAATCCAGGACAAGCCTGAGAGGAAGCTCCAGGTAAGTGTGAGGCTAGCACGCATGGGCAGGTGGTGTGGATTGCCAGCCATAACTCACCAAGGCCTCTTGTGGCTTTACAGTTTCACCCCATGTTATTGATGACCAACATCCCAGACTGTACAAGACTCCTAAATTCAAAAATTCCGCCTGTCACACCAGATGTAGCCGAATTCCCAATTTCAGAAATGTGTTCATCCTACCTACAGCCCCATATTCCCAATGCTGTTCATTTCCTCAAATAAACACATACATATATGTATACATACACACATATATATGGTGTTTATGTGGGTTTTACCTTTGTCAAATGTGGGTTTTACATTTGTCAATTGTGGGGGATTTTGGGGGGTGGCCATTTCCTATTTTTTAACTGGAGATAACTGCTTTACAGTGTTGTGTTGGTTTCTGCCCTGTGTGCGTGTATGCTTACTGTGTCCAATTCTTCGACCCCATGAACTGTAGCCCACCATGGACAGAGATTAGTCTGGCAAGAATACTGGAGTAGGTTACCATTTCCTTCTCCAGGAAATCTTCCCAGACCAGGGATCAAACCTCTGTCTTCTGCGACTCTGGCATTAGCAGGAAGATTCTTTACCGCTGAGCCACCAGGGAAGCCCCTGGTTTCTACCTTTCAATAATGCAACTATACATATCCTCCGTCCATGGGATTTTCCAGACTTGAGTACTGGAGTGGAGTGCCATTGCCTTCTCCGCTATACACACAAGCATACATGTATCCCCTGCGCTCGAGCCTCTCCCCGACTCCCTCCTCTACCCCACCCTCTAAGTCGTCACAGAGCACCAGGCTGAGCCCCCTGTATTATACAGCCGCTTCCCTCTAGCTATCTATTTCACACTTGGGAGTGTATATGTCAGTCCTACTTTCTCAGTTCGTGGGTTTTCCCCAAGGAAAAGGAAGACGCATAGAACAAAGAAGAAAAAAGAGGCGCGCCCTCTTGTGGCTCTGCCCTGACTTTGTTGCTTCCTAGTCACGTGCGCCGGGCAAGTTAACTACTCTAATTTAAGCCTCGGTTCAGTTCAGTCGCTCAGTGGTTTCCGACTCTCTGCGACCCCGTGAATTGCAGCACGCCAGGCCTCCCTGTCCATCACCAACTCCCGGAGTTCACTGAGACTCACGTCCATCGAGTCGGTGATGCCATCCATCCATCTCATCCTCTGTCGTCCCCATAAAACACGAGTAAAATGCCCTCCCTTATGGCAATCACGAAGATTAAGAAATTCGACGCAAAGCCCCTAGCCAGGTGTCTGCCTCAACATACTCAAATTACACCAATTAATAGCATTTTGGTTATGATTGTAGATATGATTGTGGCTGAGCCGACTCACCTCGCAGGAACAGTCAAGGTAAGGGAGCGCGGCACCGTCCCAGCCGTCCCCGCGGCCCCTGTGCAGTGCGGGGCGGTGGGGAAAGCGGTTGGACAAACGAGCAGACACTCCCAGCGACGCGGAGTTTTGGCTCCTCGACCCAGCGCTCACCTGGCCGCCAGCTAATCAGAAGCAGGTGGTGAACGCACGCTGCTTGCGGTTACTTCAACCCTCGCGTTTCTAGGCCTCGAGCAGGCGCTCCAGGCGTTCCAGTTCTCCGGCGGGCGGCGCCCACAACCGGGCTCTAGGACCTCCCCAGGGGCTCTCTCCCCTTCCCCGCTCCCTCTCCAGGGGCCAGCGCTTCATTGGCTTTGTCTTAGCGCCCACTGAGAGGTACTGGGAAGCTGAAAGGACTCTAGTTGGCAGGTCCTGGCCGGAATCCCTCGTGTCAAAGGGCATCCTGGAGGAGATGCATTTCCCCTTTCTAGTTTGGAGGATGCCCCGCGAGTGCACAGAAGCACCCTTCCTGAGAGCGCAGTCCCCGCCCGTTAGGGTCTAGGCTCCTCCGAGGGGCAAATGCGTCTTACACACCTGAAGACCCAGCAGTCGGCCAGAGAATGAGTGAACAAGATAAAGGCTGACAATGGAGAAGATAGGATGTGTCCACCTTCTTTTTCTTGTAGTAAAAAGAGGTTTTTAACCCCAGAATCTGTCTCACTGGAGAATCAACACCTCCACCCCCATTCTCAGCTCAAGTGTTTCCTACAGGGCTGACCCAATCCTCTCCCCAAAGAGTGGGCATGGTGATTGGTTCAATAAAAATCACAAACTCAGCTTGGATCCTCAAATCCAAGATTTTTGCTATTTTAACAGAGGGTGTGTGGGCTCTACAGACCAAGGAAGCCTGACTCTGTCCACTTCATCAGCCTGTGAGGTGGTGTACCTGAGGAAGAAACCAACACAGAGAAACGCAGAGCAGGAACAGGAGAGGAAGAAATTGAGCCTCTGGATCCAGCCATGCCTGATCTCCTTCCCAGACTTCTAAGTACATAAGCCAATAAATTGCTCTTTTGCTACTTGGAAAAATAAGAGAACTTGGACTAATACATTGCTTTTTTTTTTTTCTTTTACTCCTGAAAAGAAATACGACAGCACTGAACTAAAAGCAGCTTTTCAGAGTAACCCTAAGACACTGTGAGAACAGACAGATTCAAATTCCAGTTCTGTCTCGCATTTGCTATGTGGTCTTGAAAATCTTTCTGTATTTTCTATAAACTATGAACACAGCGTTCCTAGTCACAAATAACAGCCCTTTCCTAGATTTATAAATTGGATTCTAGGAGAGTTTCATTTTAACCACAACCATTCCAATTACTGTGCTGTTTGTACAGTTATTGATGTTTAAGTACCTGCAGTATTGTATTTGCACATAAACCATAAGAAGGCATTCCTCATTTAGAAGACAACCAATCAGTAGTCAGATACATGGTGGCTTCGTAGGATGTAAGAATACATTTACAAGAGGACTCACCAATTTGGAGGAAGTAAGCAATGAAACCAGTTTTGCTTGAGTGAAAAGGCCGCCATTTGCTGAGATAAGGAAGAAAGAGGGTGGAGAGAGTTTTTGCCACAGGCTTGTTAAATTTCAGGGGATGGTCCACAGTCAACAATAGGGCATCTATTCTGTGAGGAAGAGCCCTGACCACTGAGACAGTAAATATGTGGGGGAAGAGGTCAGCACTGTCCCCTTCTCCACATCCTCCCATTCCCCCTGTACAGCAATTAAGTGACCTCTGCCCTTTTAATGGTGGTGCTAGTGGTAAAGAACCCACTTGCCAATGCCGGAGGCATAAAGGACATGAGTTCAATCCCTGGGTCAGGAAGATTCCCTGGAGGAGGGCAACCCCTTCCAGTATTCTTGTCTGGAGAATCCCATAGACAGAGGAGCCTGGCAGGCTACAGTCCATAGGGTCACAAAGAGACATGACTGAAGTGACTTAGCATGCATGATTCAATATAGTTGGAAGATGGAAGAGAAGCTGAACCCTTTGGCAATGGCGGGCTTCTCAGTCTGTAGACATGAGACTTGCACAGGCTTGCAGGCATTCACCTGCATTGGTGGGACAAATGCTGAGATCAGCGGGGCCAATATTCCTGCAATTTCTTCAGTCCCTTGAAAACCAGCAGTTCTTGTCCTTTATGCTTGTTTCCCCAGCTGCCCCTGGAGTTCTGCATGGAAAACTTCCCAGTTTTCCAGGAGCTGATAAACCTTTTCAGTACAGAGCCAGCTAGTAAATATTTTAGCCTTTGAGGCCCACATGCAGTGCCTGTCACAACTGCTCCCCTCTGCCACGATAGTGCAAAAGCAGCCCGAGACAGTAGGGACATGGAGGAAGATGGCTGTGCTCTAATAAAACTTTACTTATAAATATGGGCAGTGGGCTGAGTCTGGCTCACAGGTCCTAGTTTGCAAACCTCTGCAATTTTTCATTTCTTTCTGCCTGCGCTATTTATATATTGGTTTCTGTTTGACCGTCTGATACAGTCTCCTAAATCTTCATGAATTTTTCCCCTCCTCTCCTCCCTTTGTGCCTTAATTCAAGTCCTCACCATCCCTTGTTGAAGCTAGTTGGCCCTGGCCTTGGTCAGTCTGTCTGGAGTCTTTTCCTCAATAAATAGCTCACCCACCTGCTACTACAGTCCCCTGTCATTCACATGTAAACTCCCTCAATAACTCTGCACTTCTTTTAGTTTATGTTGTGTCAGCTGTCTCAACAGGAAGCAGATGACAGGGTCAAGTCAGGATAATTCACAATGAGCTTATGTACAAAGGTGGGCCAAGCTGGAGGAACTGCAGGCACAGTGCAGTCCCTTGGGACTCAACTCGTAGCCAGGAAGCTGTTTCCACCCTTGTGCCTGCTGGGATGGGTACAGGGAGAGGGCATCAAACCCAAAAGGAAAGTGGGGCTTCTCCAGTCATCCGCTGAAACCAGATTTGTGGGCTTTGTTTTCATTTTGTTTGATTTTTTTTTAATCTAATTCTTCTCAGACTAGTTCTTCTGTAAAATACAATAAAAGATTATTAGAAAAAAATAAAATTTGAAAACACACATAAAATACAAGCCCCAATTTTTTATTATTAGATTCAACAGGTAACAGATATAAAATATCTCTGTCAAATTGCTATAAAAGTTTATAAACTCTCTCAATTTCTGTTCTTATCATAGTGCCAAGACAGGCCCACCAGGAGAGAGCCAGAGGAGTGAGTGCCCCAACCTTACTCCTTACTCACCTCTCACTTCCACCACCTGCCAAGCCCCACTGGTCAAACCCAGCCAGAAACCAGACAGCCAGGACAATCATTCACACTGCCTGTGCTGGGCAGCCTCCCAGGGCAGAGAGCGGGATGCAGAATGCAAACAGCAACATCAGAGAGCCCAACCCAAGGTACCCCAGAATCCCATTTTCCACCCTGTCTTCTTCCTGCCGTCCAATATTCTTCCTACCCAAACCAAATTACCCATATTCCCATGGCACCCCACCCACAGCCCCATATTGTCCTTCGTGCCTGGAAGTTTCTACTCCTCTGCTTCTGGCCAAGTCTTCCTCATGCCTCAGGACCTTAGAAATGATCATGGTCTAGGGTACTCAGAACATTTGTCCATCAGGCTCCTTCTTTAAGTAGCAAACCCCACTTCCCTACATATGAAGTAGGCACATGGCCAAAGTTTAGTTGGTTCGTTCAGTTAACAAATATTTACTGAGAATTTGGTATGTGCTGTTCTGGGTCATAGTGTTCTAGGTACTGCTAATACAGCACTGAACAAAAGAGCACTCATTCAGATAGGGGAAACGCTTGTTTATTGACAGGTAATCATAATTACGGGCTCCCCCAGTGACTCGGCAGGTAAGGAATGCAATGCGGGAGCCACAGGATCCATCCCTAGGTGAGGAAGATCCCCTGGACGGGGAAATGGCAACCCACCTCAGTATTCTTGCCTGAAAAATCCCATGGACAGAAGAGCCTGGCAGGCTACAATCCAAAGGGTCGCAAAGGGTCAGACACGACTAAGTGACTAAGCACACAATCATAATCCGCCCCCAGAACTGGGCTGTTGACATTTGGAAAGCCCTGTTCTTTGTTCCACTAGGGAGGCCAAGCCAGGAGGACATGCATGAAGCCCTCCTCCCTGGCCACAGTGAGAAAGCATATCGGTCACAGAGAGTGACTCGGAGGGGAAGAGAATTGAGACAAGAAGAGAGCACCTTGATTACCTTGTGATGCCTAGGTCTAGTCAAGCCTGAAGTCTACACATGAGTTTCCCAGTTACATGAGCCAGTAAGTTCCCCCTTTTTCTTTTAGGCTTATTTGGCTTTGATTTGTGTCACTTGGAACCAAATGAGACCTTGTTAATACAGGGACTCAACTCAAACTTTACGTTCTTCTGGGTATTTTCCCTGAATGCCTGGTGTAAGATGGCACAGTTTGAATGCTATGGCCACATACAGATGGGACCTCTAGCTTGACGCTTCATGGAAAGAATCAAACAGAGCTCACAGAGGATAAGGACTTGGATTTCTGAATACCTAGGGGCCTTGAGTATATTAGATGCCCCCCAAATAATTGTGGAAGTAGCTAATAATGAATTCTTGCAGTGAAGCCCTATAACCAATAGTATATATCATATATATTTATATACCCTGGAGAGATGAATTGACTGATATTAAGAGACTGAAAACAGGTCCTTCTGTGATATGAACCTACCAGGGGCCCAAAGGGTTTCCCTGGGTCACACAGCCAATGGGAGGCAGATCTGGGATTCAAATCCAGTCTTGGATCCAAAACATGTATGCTTACCCACTACCCCGCATGGGCTAATCTATAATGCTGACAATTTCCCAACTCTGAAAGTCTGTCAAAATGAGGCACAGAGTTGCAGTGGTAACAAGTGACAGAATCCATCTTTCTTGCTAGAATAAGGATGTTGGAGAGCTGTCATGACTCCATTTCTCCCAGACAGGGAAGAATTTCTAGTCTAAGGGGAGGCTGTATTTCTGAGTGCTTCATTCAACTACTAGAGTCAATGACAACAATAATAGCTACAGTCTATGTGCCAAACTGCTAAACGCTATACCTCAATTTATTTAATGCTTGCATTAGCTCTGCGAAGTAGGGATCATTAACCCACTCTACAGGTAACAAAGTGGTGATTAAAAATGCAAGAGGGATGCTATCAGCAGACAGTGGGAAAGCCAAGACCCAAATCGTGGTCTATGGCTCCAAATCCTGTGTTCTATCCATCTGTGCCTCGAGAGATCTGAACCCAGTTTGTGACGAACAGCACCAGGGTTCCTGCCTGTCTGCACTTCTGTGGGCCGAGGCATGGCCCCAAATGGTACCTGAGGGATGCAATTACAATAGTTTTACTACATGCAAACATGGAAAATTTTAACTTCATTTAGGCTTGTTCACAGTATTTTTCAAAAATCAATATTGGGGGAGAAAACTCTATGTCACCATCCATCCTTCTCAGCTGTGTCTGGTGACCTTTCTACCTGCTTCTTGCAAAGTATTGACCTTGACTTTCTCCAACATAAAGACAAGCAATCTTCTTAACTACTTAGCACTGAACCAAACCAGAGAGACCTGGTTTTCACTCATCTTTTCAGAAAGGCTTATCTCATCCAAACTATTGCGCTTGATCCTTCCCTCCCTGAAACGATCACAATGGGCTTATCTGAAATGAAAGCTTCATCTGTGGTCTTAGGGCATCAAGGGGGACCTTGCTTTAAAATCAGACTAAAGTTATCCTGTGCATGCAAACAATCAGAGGACGCACTCTTAAATGTTACATTACAAAGCCACCTTCCTCAAAAGAACAACGTTCCATGTCTTTGATAATTCTACCTTCAGGATTGTTGGAAAATTATACATTTACATATATTTGCTACATTAATTAATTTGCAGTTTTCTCAGCCAGGATAAATGATCTGTACACCTTGAATAACTTACTCACCAATCTCTCCTCCCTACAACCAACCACTGGGCCTTCAACACATATTAAGTGTAAAACACAGATCACAAAGCAGTACTTACAGTATGATCCTACTTGTTTGCAGGAACTTTAACAGCAATCATTAGGACATTAGAGTAAAAGACACCAGGATGCTATGAGTTGTTACAACTGGGTCATGGATTTGAAGTGATTTCTATTCCTTTTATTGATCTCCATTCTCTGAATTTGTCCACAAAATTTAGAAAGAAGAGGTTTCATACCAAAATAAAAGAATCTACTAAATCTGAAACCCTGTTTTCCCCCTGTTGACTTCAGTCTCACTTCCTTCCCTGGAGCTCAGTGGTCCCTAAGCTGCCACTCAGGTGTTTTCACTGTACCCTCAGCTCATCCAGGGCCTGACGCCAGGGCAGAAATTGAAGGGGAAGAAGCTCTGGGACAAAGGACGGCGGCAGTGGTGGGGGGAGGGGGTGGACCCAAGAAGGGATTTCCCAAGCCAGCTGCCCCAGCCCTGTGTCACTTCTGGACTCTAGAGACATCAGCAGGATGGGACCTGCAACCTCACCCACTCAGGCACCATCTTTGGAGAAACTGCCAGCTACCCTGGTCTTACCCCTTCCCATTTACTGCTGCTGACTGGAAAAACTGAAGGCCGTCCCAGAGCAGGGCCTCTCCCTTGAGCAACCCCACATTTGTGGTTAAAAAGATATAGTTTCAGAAGTCAAACTTTTCTGGGATTCAGCACATTTCTGATCTTTCCCATATCAAAGGAGTGAAAGCTAGAGAACAATGTACTGGTCAACAGTGGTTACTGCTCCCCCCAGTCTTGGCAGTCAATTCTGCCCAGCATAATGTGAACTGAAGCAACTTCCTGATGCTTGGAGGTTTATTCAGAATTCACAATTATAAACAGACACAGGAGATGCCAGCTCACCCTGTGAGGAATTTCAAAGTGACTCACCCAGGAGCCTCAGCCATTCCCAGAAACACAGCTTCACTCTTTGAAAATGCGTTTGTGTCCACATTTAGGGACGTTACTCCCAGGACTGCGTGGACCTTGCAAAGAAAGATCATTTTGGGTGAACAGCCCCCAGCTCTCCCTGACTCGGCAGCCCACCAGGAGCCAGGCTGCAGCTGGCTCAGGCAAGGAGCACTGTAAAGGCCCAGGGACTCAGAGCAGGATAGAAA
>SJYQ01002559.1:21875-34086 GCA_006410935.1 Redunca redunca | reverse complement strand
CTTTGGTGGAATTTATAAATAAATATGAAACATGCGAAGCTTTCAAATACCAGGTTGAACTGAAAGCTGAAACTGTAAGCTTCCAAAGAAACTAATTGGAGAAAAAATGATTTTGAAGCTGCTGCTGAACTTCAAGTCAACTGAAACTACGTCCTGTAGTGCTTCTAACATGATCCCATTCAAAATTTTCTTGGCCAAAACTGGTACTGCATCAACCCCATCCTCACTAAGTGTACATTCTCTGCAAAGCAGGGGCCATGAGAGAATTGGATTTGCAAGAGATTCAGTGGAAGAAATGTCTGTCAAGGCTAAAGGAGAAGGCACAGGAGAAGGCAAGGGAGGGCTTTCAGACCATGATGTGAGAGGGACACCTGAGAGAGGAAGGGAGAGGAAGAGGGGGAGGAAGGAAGGTGGGATGGGAAAGAACCACCTCGGGCCTGGTGCACTTCTAAGTCAGGCCTGATGCTTTGGCCAGACTGATGGGCAATTCCGGAGCCAAAGTTGCCAGTAGAGGACTTATGCATCCTGTAGGAACAGGCCAGCATGAGCACTCCCTGTGTCAGTCATGGGTTGGGAGAACGTGGCCTCGGCACGAACACAGTCGAGGAGCAGAGGGGCAGCAGCCAGTCCCCTGTGCCCCCGCAGCGCCATCTCTAGGCCACATGTCTTCACAGCCTCCACAGGTACTGCTTCAAATAATACTTTCCCTGGAAATAACTCTTGTTTTTATAAATCCAGACAGGCTCTGGTGAAATTATGCCAGCTCTCAGTTGAATAGTCAAAGTAGGTAACAAGTAAAACTATCCCACCACCACACTCTTTTCCTCCCTACAGCTAGAACTTTTCATACCACCAATCAAGATCAAATTTTCTCATAGAACAGTGGGAGCTTTTATTTAAAAAATAGAAGTCTATTTTTTCATTTGAATGTTTCCAAATAATTAAGCTTGTCCTGAGCAGCCTGCATGGGAGCTGCCCGGAGGGACTGAGAAGGGAGGCATTTAGTCAGTCATCCAGCAGTAAATTCTTTATGGGGTTGGGTTTTGAGTTCTTCGTGCTGCTCTTGGTCAATCCATGGCTGGGATTCTTGTCCAGAAGCCATCCAGGGACAGCAAGGGCTGGGCCATCCTTAGCTCTTACCCAGATGGAACAATTTCCGCAGAAATGCTGGTCCTCCCCAGTAGCCCCTGTAAGAAATGACACAGAACAGTTCTTTGCATCGGAAAAAAGGGGGTGGCTTCAGGCAGCAGGATATTCAAAGGGAAGCCAGGCTGCTCACAGACACTGTTTCTCAGGCTATAAAGCAAGACTGACAGCAAGGTAGAAAGAACCCAGGTCTAGGCGCAACTGTCCTTAACACTGACTTGCTATGTGAGCCTGGACATACTGACTCAATTTAGCAAACCTGTACGAAGCCGCTACTACGCGCAAACTGCAGTCCTCTCTGCCTTGAGCAGCTCCTAAATTAGGTACAGGTCTGGGTTTCCAAACCTATTGGCATTTTGGATCATATACTTCTCAATAGGGCAGTCCTATTCAGCAGCATCCTTGGCCTCTGCTCACTAGATGCCCATAGCATCCCCTCCAGCTGTGACAACAAAATATATCTCCAGATATTGTCACATGTCTCCTGGGGAGCAGAAGCATCCCTAGCTGAAAAAACACTGGTGTCTACATTATGGCTTACTTTTCTCAAAGGGTTTGGAAGAGTCAAATGAGATTTTTTTTTTTTTGCAACAAGGAAGAGGAATTAAGTTTGTCACTGGTTACTTATTGAATGCCTACAATGCACCTGTCTCTTTATGTATTGTCTTATTCATCCCATTCTGTGAGGAAGACAATGTTCCTTTCATTTTACAGATAAGACACTTAAACACAGAGTTTAAGTAACTTGCCCTAGGACGCATAGTTGGTAGGTGGCAGATGTGACTCAAACACAGGTCTCCAAAGCTTAGCTCTTAATTAGTATGTTTTCTTTTTCTTATGATAAAGTACTTGACAGGTCAAAGTGATTCACTGTGATTATGATGATGATGATGATTTATCCAGCAGCAAGAGAGTGCCAGAACATGAAAGTCAGAAGAACTGGTCACTGCCGGTTATAAAAAGAAGAGGCTGTGTCCCCGTGGGTGGGTGGTAGCCATGCTAGGGCTCCTTCTCTCACCCAGGGCAGCCTCTTGCCCACCACGTCTGGCTGAGGCTTCAGAACCCTTCTCAGACTGCTATTACCAATCCATGAGACATGACTCAGCAAGGTGCATCCCCTTCGCCTGCTCAGGGTCATATCTCCTGAAGCTGGAAGGCCTCCTTGAAACAACTCCCCTGTACAGGCTGTCACAATCTGCTAACAGGTATGCCTCTCCCCCAGGTGATATACTTACCTCAGCATCAAATTCCAATACAGGAATGGCATCATGTCAGCCTTCATGAAGTACATGGAAAGTCTCTCTTTGCTCTGGTCAAAAGGGAAGGTTTCCAGGGGCTCAGCATTGTAGTTAAACTCCGCGAGAATCACACGGTTGTAGCCAGTCACCAGTGGACACGACGTGTAGCCATCATACTGTGATTGAGACAGAGTTGGAAAGTGGCTTTTTTTCATGTGCTATCTAGACACCTTGGCTTCCCAGGTGACTCAGATGGTAAAGAATCTGCCTGACAATGCAGGAGGTGCAGGTTCAATCCCTGGGCTGGGAAGATCCCCTGGAGACAGAAATGGCAACCCACCCCAATATTCTTGCCTGGGAAATCCCATGGACGGAGGAGCCTGGTTGGCTATAGTCCATGGGGTTGCAAAGAATCGGACACGACTTAGCGACCGAACAACCACCACCTAGACATCTTAGAACTTATTATTTACTCTGAGCAGTGGTAATGTTTTCTTTTTTTGTATATTCTACTTTTTGTACAATGAAAATATAGAAATTATATAGCAAGGATATACTAAAGGCAAAAATTGAAGTGCCCATAATAGAGAAACTAATTAAAGAAAGCAGCAAAATTGTGGGAAAAGTGTTCATGCAGAATGGAAGATGGTAAGTTGAGACAGTGATTCTTTAAGGCACACAAACCTTCTTCACTGGTCTTTGATTCTTCATAATCAGAGAAATTGTTCTGTCAAGTATTCCTGACTGGGCAGCTATATAAGAAATGGAAAAGTCGGAAAATCAGAAGTGTATAGATTCTCCAGGAAAACTAACTTGCAAATAATTTTAATGTAAAGAAGTTAAGAAGGCTCCATATCCCATCCCTCTAGATTGTGACTAGAACACAACTCAACCCAGTGATGGACTATAGCTTCGCCAAGGACCAGGCAAACTAACAGGTTCCTGAGCTGGCACAGAGGGAGGCACAAGCATACAACCCAAATCTGATCACAGGGAACTACCAGACAATTCTAAATTGCAGCATTTTCCACATAATACCCAACCAGCACTCCTCAAAAATGTCAATGTCATGAAAGTGAAAAAGCAAATGTCAGAGGCTTGTTCTAGATTAAAGAAAACCAAAGCGACATGACAATCAGCGTGGAGTGTGGCCCTTGACTGGCTCACAGATTTAAGGGGAACTGGGGATGGTGGGGGAAAGAGTGGATAGGGAAAGCTAAAAAGGACACTTTTAGAAAAACTGAAGAAATTCACAATGGGTTGTATTGATGATTTTATAATGTGATGTTCAATCTCTTAGACATGAAAATGATCTTGTGGGTATAAAGGAGAAAGTTCTTTTTCTTAGGAGACAGAAGTTGAAGTATTTGAAGGTGAAATATCATGATGTCAAAATTTACTTTCCGGTGACTTTAAAAAAAAGTACATAGAATGATCAGACAAAATATTCATTTATTAGTTAATTATTATATCATATTGGTCACAAAATATGAATAATTGGTTAATACCTGAAGGGCATATGGGTATTCATTGTACTTTCAAAGTTTTCATAGGTTTGAGATTTTTGAAATGAAAAGTTTGGGGGAAATGACTAAAAATAATAAGGACATTCAGTGGATTTCCTAGAAAGCCTTTCTTAGGTTGACGTAGTCAACAAAAGTAACACATGTTCTGCGGGTATGTAATTCAAACGAAACGCTCCCATACCCACCGGCAGGGAGGTTCATGTTTTATAGCATCTAACATCTAAAAAAGACAGTTCCTGTCTACAGAAAACAGAATCCAAAAGGCAATTCTCTCCATCACTGCTCGAGCGGAACATCGACGTGAAGAATTTAGTTGCCCAGGCTGAGGCCTTAATCGTGGCCCAATCAGGACACTCTCCACTGTATCTGTCTTAACACAGCAATTTTCTGCTCTGCAAGCTTTCATTGACTTGCATGTGTTTTCTGGGGAAACAAATGCTTCCCTAGTTTTACGGTATTTCAGGCAGAAGAAAAACAGCCAACCTGCTCGGCATCAGGGATGTTCCAAAGAAGACCAGGGATGTGAGCACAGTAGCATGAGAAGTTAACAGAATTCTAGAGAGCTGGAAAAGTGGTACCTCTCTCTCCAATGTCCCCCTCCCCTGAAAACCACCCCTCTGACCCAGAAAAGGCTGATGAGGTCATGCTACTCTGGTGCAAAGCATTCAACAGATACTTTCTTCTTTACACAAGACTAGGTTCATTGACAACTAGGTTCATTACACACTAGATTCATTGACAACACTTCTGTTTTTGGGAGACCAAAGGCGTTTTTAGGCACAAAAGTTTCTTCATTAATATAATTAGCATATAATGAAATGCCGCTGGTGTCCAACTTTTGTTTTTGTTATGGCGGTGCCTTAGCAGAAGGCATCCCTGCTTTGAGCGAGGAGGGCACATAGCTCAGGGCCTTACCTACGGCGGCAGCGGTCTTTGATGTTGGCAGGTTGGTACAGTCCCCAATCCCAAACACATTTGGGTACCGCTTGTGCTGCAGAGTGTCTTTGTCCACATCCACCCAGCCGGCAGCATCAGCCACAGGACTCGTCTTGAGGACATCTGGTGGGCCCATGGGTGGTGTAACGTGAAGCATTTCATACTGCAAAAAAGAAGAGCATCCAAATGTGTGTTTGTTCCATTATTTCCATAGCCCTACAAGCTCTGGCCCCGACTCCCTGACACAAACATGGACTATGGCTGCATGGAGCACTGTACAGCTAGTGCTCGTCCTGATCCACACACTTGCCAAGATCATCCATGCTCCTGTGCAAGGCAGTGAGAAAATAACTGACGTGGTCTCCCCATAGAGAGTTCACGGGATTCCTTTGGCAGCTGGCATGGGGGAATCGGAAAAACTGGAGTGAACTTCACTAACATTTTGAAAGAACTCATTGATGCTTCTACTTATTACTGAAATGAAGTGGGTGATGTATCTCAGTTGCTGTCTTCCTGACCCTCGGCTGATGACTTGTAAAGTCTGGTTGCACCAGGTTTACTATGCAGAGAGGTTCTCAGAGTGCCTAAAACTTGTAAAAACCCATGTTAGGAGCTGATAAGTGAGCACCATTCTCAAATATGAGTCAACTCTCAAAACACGAAAAGGAAACCATCAAAACACCAATTTAAGGTGAAATAAAGGCAGCAAGAATATTGGCTAGCACTATGAAGAAAGAGTATGTTAGTACTTGGATCTGAAGTTCCGTCTCTCTATCGGAGGTTTTCTGAGAGACTGTATTCTTGTATTTAAGGGCTTCCCTGGTGGTGCAGAGGTTAAAGCGTCTGCCTGCAATGTGGGAGACCTGGGTTCGATCCCTGGGTCGGGAAGATCCCCTGGAGAAGGAAATGGCAACCCACTCCAGTATTCTTGCCTGGAGAATCCCATGGACAGAGGAGCTTGGTGGGTTACAGTCCACGGTTTGCAAAGAGTTGGACACGACTGAGCGACTTCACTTTCATTAAGAAGGAGGGGTCTAATTCAGTATTGGGTTTACTGAACTGTGTAGGAGGCAGGATGGATTTTTTTTTTTCCCAAAAAACCTTTATCAAGGAAGGCTACCCTTGGCAATTAGGCACTGACCCAACCTAATCAGTTTTGATGGCTCATGTAACTCTTTTGTTTATGTGACATGCTTTTTTGGTTGTTTACATAATATTTTGTAGTTTATTCTATTTCTTTTACCAACTCCATCTAGCGATTTCAAATTGATTAAGTGTTCACAAAACATTTCATTACAGTGAAAACTTTAGCATCTTAGGACAATCCTAACCTTGTGATAGTCAACAGCCCCTGATTTTCATAACAAGTTCTACATCTTCACCAGGGCCTGGCAGTCATGATGGCAGAGGGAGTTAGGGATGTGACTTATATTTATTCCCACTCTCAGTTACGAGCTTAGTCAACCTGAAGGTGGAAGACGTGGAGCAAATGTGCAGTGCTTTGCGAAGTACTCTAGTTGGCTCTCTAGTGGCCTGGGTCCCTGAGGCTGTGTCTGTCAATTTCATGCAAACTGAGCACATGTCTGCAGGACAGCAGATGGAATAGTCAACCACTATCATCCACCAAATTATTAAGGCCATGTCTGTATTTCTGAAGTTAACCAGAACTGAGGGCCAAATCTTACTAGCATCATCTCTATCTATTAGAACTAATATGTGCTTGAATTTCACAAATACACATGAATTTCATACACCTTTTCTAGAAGGGAGGTTAAATATTTCCACATAATCATCATAAAGGGATGACATTTTACTTGAGCAAAAGAACTACTAGGGTCATTTTATAGATTTGTTAGAAATTAATATTGGCATTCAGATATAGCTTGTTTTTTTTATCAATTATTTCCATAAACTGAATCTAGTGAATAACAAGGTTCTCCTTCATTAACATAAATAACCTACTCAGAGTAGTGGTGTTCAAACTTGTATGTTTATAAAGAAAATCTGTAGAAAATTCAGGTTCTTGGGCCCTACCACCCCAAGATCCCAATCCATTAGGTCTGAGAGAAGAACGGGAATGTGTACTTTAACAACCTCCACCCCAATGATTCTGAAACATGAAAGCTATAGATGACGGAGTTAGAAACTCTGGCTTGAAGGAATAGGTTCATTTATAATGAAAAATGAAATGCTATTGCTTAGTCACTTCACCTTTCCTTTCCTTTTCTATAAGGAAATGCACTGTACTGCATAATCTCCAAAATCTCTTCTAGTTCACGGATGCTGTGATATTTTAGTTCAGATCTCTAAAAACTGGAGACTTGGGCCAGTTCACAAGCTCTCTGTGAAGGATCAGAGACTAGAGGCTTTGGGTACATTTAATTCTTTACGGTAGTGGTGCTCAGTCCTGGTTACACATGAGAATCATTAGGGGAACTTTGGAAACTCCCAATCCTCAATCCAGACCCCAGATCAAAATCTCTGGGAGTTAGACTCAGGCGTCAGCATGTTTTGAAAGTCCTCTGGGTGATTGAAATGTGCAGCCAGAGCTGAGAGTCACTGCTTTAAAGCCTTTTGGTAGATTTTTTTAAATTCATATTTTAAAGAGTAGAATTAGGTCTGAAGATAAAATCTAAAAGCCTATACTTCAAAAGGGACACAAATAATCTTCTTTCTTTATAAACCCTTCAGAAGAACAATAACCATTTATTTATCCAAGTCCCTATCTGCAAGCCTCAACTAGCCACGGCACAGCAGAGAACCAGAGTGAAAAGGACCTAATAACAAAATTAAGTTCGTGCACTCAAGCTCATACACTTTGCTCATAAAAATATGCTATGGGCCCTCACACACCACCCATCTGCTTTTATTTTACATAGAATTTAATGACTTTGGCTATCTCATTTTCCAGCCAATAAAAAGATTAGAAGTAGCAGTTTTAAAATGCTGGAGCTAGAAGGATCTCCCAGTCATAACTGCCTGACAGCTAGGAAGGAAGAAAACAAGAAAACTACAAAGAGGATGCACACAAAATCAAATAACAGAGTAGACGGAGATCCTTTCATAAGAGGATAATTAGCCCTAAACAACCCAGTAGGCCCTAGACGCATAACTATATAAGAGCTACTCAAAATGATGACTATGAACTGGGGCAAGGAGACAAGCCTGGGACATCCTGGGACACCAGAAAGCAAGGAAGTGCTCAAAAATGTAATGGGGACATGTCACAAGGACATTAAGGGCCATTCTGAAAGGGTTCCTGCTGACCCAATCTGGGACAACTTGAGCACCAAAATACTCAAGGATAGAATGAATTATAAACTGAAATGAACATATCTCCTGACATAGCAATAAACAAGACATGTCACAGCCATCAGCAATTTCTGGCCTCCAAATATGAATGAGGGCTCCCCAAACTGCAATCCAGAGGATGTGGCCACCCCCTACGGTGACTGCTGAGGAGCTCAGGGAATGAAGAAGCAAGGTGAGCAAGGAAACAGGACTGGACCAGATAGCTGAGGTGCTTAAGAAAGGAATGAACTCAGTGAGCCCAGAGGCTTGCATCTTCCCATACACAGAATGCTGAATTCCTTAACTTGCTACCTGATCTTTGATCTTCAGGCTGCCTGCTCCCTTTGTTGCAAACTTGTATATAGCCTGACTTCCCCTCCTGCCTCCTTGGAGCAGTTTTCTCAGAGCTACTGAGATGCTGTCTGCCTGACTCAGAATCCTAAACATTCCCACCAAATAAAATAACTCTCTACTTTCAGGTTGTGACTATATTTTTTAGTTGACAAAACCAGTGGGGGAAATATAGGCATTCATAAGTTCAACAGTTCAGTTCAGTTCAGGTGCTCAGTTGTGTCCAATTCTTTGTGACCCCATGAACCGCAGCACACCAGGCCTCCCTGTCCATCACCAACTCCCAGAGTCTACCCAAACCCATGTCCATCGAGTCGGTGATGCCATCCAACCATCTCATCCTCTGTTGTCCCCTTCTCCTTCTTCTGCCCTCAATCTTTCCCAGCATCAGGGTCTTTTCAAATGAGTCAGTTCTTCGCATGAAGTGGCCAAAGTATTAGAGTTTCAGCTTCAGCATCAGTCCTTCCAGTGAACACCCAGGACTGATCTCCTTTGGGATGGACTGGTTGGATCTCCTTGCAGTCCAAGGAACTCTCAAGAGTCTTCTCCAACACCACAGTTCAAAAGCATCAATTCTTTGGCAGCTTTCTTTATAGTCCAACTCTCATATCCATACATGACTCCTAGAAAAACCATAGCTTTGACTAGATGGACCTTTGTTGGCAAAGTAATGTCTCTGCTTTTTAATATGCTATCTAGGTTGGTCATAACTTTCTTTCCAAAGAGTAAGCGTCTTTTAATTTCATGGCTGCGATCACCATCTGCAGTGATTTTGGAGCCCAGAAAAATAAAGTCAGCCACATTTCCACTGTTTGCCCATCTATTTGCCATGAAGTGATGGGCCCAGATGCCATGATCTTAGTTTTCTGAATGATGAGCTTAAAGCCAACGTTTTCACTCTCCTCTTTCACTTTCAAGAGGCTCTTTAGTTCCTCTTCACTTTCTGCCATAAGGGTGGTGTCATCTGCATATCTGAGGTTATTGATATTTCTCCCGGAAATCTTGATTCCAGCTTGTGTTCCTTCCAGTCCAGCGTTTCTCATCATGTACTCTGCATATAAGTTAAGTAAGCAGGGTGACAATATACAGCCTTGACGTACTCCTTTTCCTATGTGGAACCAGTCTGTAGTTCCATGTACAGTTCTAATTGTTACTTCCTGACCTATATACAGGTTTCTCAAGAGGCAGCTCAGGTGGTCTGGTATTCCCATCTCTTTCGAATTTTCCACATAAGTTCATACTAATAATTAATTGGGAAGGGAGAGCTTTTGCTGGCAGGGTGCTGAGAATCTACCAGTACAGGTGGAGGGAATGCTACACTGGAACATCATTTTGCAACCACCATAGTAAAGACTGGATTAGGCAAAAATCATCAATGGATGCTAAATCTATTGGGAAACCTTAATGAGTAGGGAGTAGGGTGTTTGCATGGTCTTAAAGTGCCCCCCTCCTTATTAGTAGCAAAAAAGAAAAATAATAATAATTCTCTACAGTGAAGAAATGGACCATATCTGGACTTGTGATCAAAATGAACATCATCAAGGGGCAGATAAGCACTGTGTGCTTTCTAACGTGTTATTCTACAAAGACACATCACTTATGTGGTATTTCAGCCCAAAATGCAGAGCCTGAAACTCATCACCAGGAAACACAGACAAATTCAAAACAAGGACACCCTATTAAAAATAAAATTCAGGGAGGGAGCTGTATTATTTCAAAATGCAGGGTCAGGGAAGACAAAGAAAGGCTGTAGAAATGTTCCAGATTAAAGGAGGCTAAAAACACATGACGATTAAATGCAATACCTGCCTGTAGACCAACTTCTGGAGGACAGGAAGTACTATAATACTATTCATCAATCAACAAAACTTGAATACAAATCATAGACTAAAATGTTGTATCCTTGCTAAATTTACTGAATTGATAACTGTAATGTGGTTGTATAAGAGAATACTGGTAACTCTTAGGAAAATTATGGTGAAATATTTAGGGGTAAAGGGCCATGACACATAACGTACATGAGTGTGTGCAAAGTTGCTTCAGTTGTGTCCAACTCTTTGCGACCCTATGAACTGTAGCCCACCAGGCTTCTCTGTCCATGGGATTTTCCAGGAAAGAACACTGGAGAGGGTTGCTATGCCCTCCTCCAGGGGATCTTCCCGACCCAGGGATCAAACACCCGTCTCTAGTGTCTCCTGCATTAGCAGGCAGGTTCTTTACCACTTTACCAGCCTGGTGGCTCAGATGGTAAAGATTCTGCCTGTAGTGTGGGAGACCCAGGTTCAGTCCCTGGGTTGGGAAGATCCCCTGGAGAAGGAAATGGCAACCCACTACACTATTCTTGCCTGGAGAATCCCATGGATGGAGGAGCCTGGCAGACTACAGTCTATGGGGTTGCAGGGAGTCGGACACGACTGAGCAACTTCACTTCTTTACCACTAGCGCCACCTGGGAAGCCTCTGATGTACATAACTCACCTTTAAAGGCTTTAGGGAAAATATATTACATTCATAATATTTATATACGGAGAGAGAAGCAGTGAAGCCAATGATAAAGCAATGGGGTAAAACTCTGCAATAAGTGAATCTAGGTAAAGGCTATATACAGTTTTCCTTGTACTATTTTTATTTTTGCAAATTCTCTAAGTTTAAGATTATTTCCAAATGAAAGTTTTTTAAAATTATGACTTTGAGTCATTAGCAGGATTTTAAATGATAGTGACTATACACCAACAACACAAGAGAAGGCTCTACACGTGGACATCACCAGATGGTCAACACTGAAATCAGACTGATTATATTCTTTGCAGCCAAAGATGGAGAAGCTCTATACAGTCAGCAAAAACAAGACCAGGAGCTGACTGTGGCTCAGATCATGAACTCCTTATTGCCAAATTCAGACTTAAATTGAAGAAAGTAGGAGAAACCACTAGACCATGCACATACGACCTTAATCAAATCCCTTATGATTATACAGTGGAAGTGAGAAATAGATTTAAGGGCCTAGATCTGATAGACAGAGTGCCTGATGAACTATGGAATGAGGTTCATGACATTGTACAGGAGACAGGGATCAAGACCATCCCCAGGGAAAGGAATGCAAAAAAGCAAAATGGCTGTCTGGGGAGGCCTTACAAATAGCTGTGAAAAGAAGAGAAGCAAAAAGCAAAGGAGAAAAGAAAAGATATAAGCATTTAATGCAGAGTTCCAAAGAAGAGCAAGAAGAGATAAGAAAGCCTTCCTTAGTGATCAAAGCAAAGAAATAGAGGAAAACAACAGAATGGGAAAGACTAGAGATCTCTTCAAGAAAATTAGAGATACCAAGGGAACATTTCATGCAAAGATTGGTTCAATAAAAGACAGAAATGATATGGACCTAACAGAAGCAGAAGATATTAAGAAGAGGTGGCAAGAATACACAGAAGAACTGTACAAAAAAGATCTTCACGACCCAGATAATCACGATGGTGTGATCACTCACCTAGAGCCAGACATCCTGGAATGTGAAGTCAAGTGGGCCTTGGAAAGCATAGCTATGAACAAAGCTAGTGGAGGTGATGGCATTCCAGTTGAGCTGTTTCAAATCCTGAAAGATGATGCTGTGAAAGTGCTACACTCAATATGCCAGCAAATTTGGAAAACTCAGCAGTGGCCACAGGACTGGAAAAGGTCAGTTTTCATTCCAATCCCAAAGAAAGGCAATGTCAAAGAATGCTCAAACTAC
>SJYQ01002559.1:0-21644 GCA_006410935.1 Redunca redunca | reverse complement strand
GCGGGGGGGGTCCAAAATCACTGCAGATGGTGATTGCAGCCATGAAATCACTCCTTGGAAGGAAAGTTATGACCAACCTAGATATCATATTCAAAAGCAGAGACATTACTTTGCCAACAAAAGTCCATCTAGTCAAGGCTATGGTTTTTCCAGTGGTCATGTATGGATGTGAGAGTTGGACTGTGAAGAAAGCTGCCAAAGAATTGATGCTTTTGAACTGTGGTGTTGGAGAAGACTCTTGAGAGTCCCTTGGATGGCAAGGAGATCCAACCAGTCCATTCTAAAGGACATCAGTCCTGGGTGTTCATTGGAAGGACTGATGTTAAAGCTGAAACTCCGATACTTTGGCCACTTCATGTGAAGAATTGACTCATTGGAAAAGACTCTGATGCTGGGAGGGATTGGGGGCAGGAGGAGTAGGGGATGACAAAGGATGAGATGGCTGGATGGCATCACCGACTCGATGGACATGAGTTTGAGTGAAGTTTGAGCGTTGGTGATGGACAGGAAGGCCTGGCGTGCTGCGATTCATGGGGCCGCAAAGAGTTGGACATGACTAAGCGACTGAACTGAACTGAACTGACACACCATTTAAGAATGGAAAGATGTATGCAATACATTTTAGAAAGCGCTCCCACTAAAAAGCTTAAACTGTGAAGTTCTGATGTTTAGAAAATTAATCTTTGGCTCACTTCAAAATTTCCATTTATGGAATCCTTCATTCCTCTAAAAAGGCTGAATGAATAAAATGTGACTGTGTACTGTTTTCTCATGCTAACAGCTCTTGCCAAAATGATATAAACAAATGATGCTTCTCTGCATCTTCTCTGGATGCCTTTGCATCTTATTCTTAATGTACTATTCCCACTTCACAGAAGAAACAGATGCACAGAAGCCAAGCCCACACACAGAGACAAGATCTCTCCAAGTAGGATATGGCTCTGCCAGATCTTTCAAGGATTTGTAAGTATTTCCTTTGATGCACAGATATGAGATGTTTAAAGACATCCTCTTTCACAGGTAAAAGATATCCATCATTCCTGAACTACCCACAAGCAGGCCTGGCTGTCACAAACCATAAATGGAGACAATCATTTTATCCTGCATTTAAGAAGCCCTTCCTGAACTCTAGGCAACTAAAGTTGTGAAATGTTTCTGGATGCTTCAAATGACTCAGTGCCAAAAATACAGACACAAAAAGAATAAAAATTCACTTGGGACCAGTATATGAGAGATTCTCTGGTGGCCCAGTGGTAAAGAATCTGCCTGCCAAGTAGGAAATGTGGGTTCAATCCCTGGGTCGGGAAGGTCCACTGCAGAAGGAAATGACAACCCACTCCAGTATTCTTGCCTGGAAAATCTCACGGACAGAGAAGCCTGGTGAACCACAGTGCATGGTGTCACAGAGAATCAGACACGACTGACAGACTAAACAGCAACTGTAGACGAACCCTCCTCATCTCCCACGGACACAACCTCTTATCTCTTCTCTTCCCCATTTTGGTCCACCTTCTCCCCATCACACCCCTACGATGCTCATTGTAACCAGCCTCCCAAGCACAGGACAACGATGGACAAAGAAGTGTTGCCTGCATCCATGGCACTGCTCAGCTGACAGCTGTGCCTCCACACTCACTGAAATCACTTGGGTCTCTCCAGGTTTGTCCAGATTCTCAAAAATAGCTTCTTGCTTATCAGCTCGGACTTCAATGAGATTTTGCTTGTAGTTAACGGTGAGGGCCCTCTCCTGGATAATCTTCTGTAGGGCATCTGCATACTTCTTGACCCCAAAAATGGCTCCAAGAGAAGTGTTGAAAATGATATTGGCCTTGGGTCGCTTTCCAGTCTGAAAAAAAGAAAAACATAGAAACAATCGACATCAAAGCATTACTCCAACCACCCTTTTTTTTTAAGCTAGACAAGACTTAAAACCCTCCAAAGACCTCATCAGCTTTCTCCATCACTATGCACTGGTGGGATGAGGTGTGGATCACAGCCTCCTCCTCCTTTAATCTTCCATCAGCGACACAACACCTCAGTCCAACTTGATTCAGGGGTTGAGGTGGACCCTGTTCAGTGAGGTCCAGAGATGAAAGTCAGGTCCAAGGGAAGATAGACCTGAATTGTTTATTCATGTATTCATTTGTTGATTCACTCAGGAAACATTTCATGAGGTTTTAGAGTTGACCAGGTACTGTTCTAAGTGCTCCACATTCTCTGGATCATAGAAAAAACAAGAGAGTTCCAGAAAAACATCTACTTCTGCTTTATTGACTATGCCAAAGCCTTTTTTCAAGGGAATACCTGACCACCTTACCTGCCTCCTGAGAAATCTGTATGGAGGTCAAAAAGCAACAGTTAGAACCAGACATGGAACAACAGACTGGTTCCAAATGGAAAAGGAGTACATCAAGGCTGTATACTGTCACCCTGCTTATTTAACTTATATGCAGAGTACATCAAGAGAAATGCCAGCCTGGATGAAGCACAAGATGGAATCAAGATTGGTGGGAGAAATATCAATAACCTCAGATACACAGATGACACCACCCTTATGGCAGAAAGTGAAGAGGAACTGAAGAGCCTCTTGATGAAAGTGAAAGAGGAGAGTGAAAAAGCTGGCTTAAAACTCAACATTCAACAAATGAAGATCGTGGTACCCGGTCTCATGACTTCATTGCAAATAGATGGGGAAACAATGGAAATAAAATAAATAAAGTCTATTTATTTTCTTGGGCTCCAAAATCACTGCAGATGGTGACTTCAGTCATGAAATTAAAGGATGCTTGCTCCTTGGAAGAAAAGCTATGACCAACTGAGATAGCATATTAAACAGCAGAGACATTACTTTGCCAACAAAGGTCCCTCTAGTCAAAGCTATGGTTTTCCAGTGGTCATGTGTAGATATGAGAGGTGAACCATAAAGAAGGCTGAGTGCCGAAGAATTGATGCTTTTGAACTGTGGTGTTGGGAAAGACTCTTGAGAGTCCCTTGGACTGCAAAGAGATCCAACCAGTCAATACTAAAGGAAATCAGTCCTGAATATTCACTGGAAGGACTGATGCTAAAGCTGAAGCTCCAATACATTGGCCCCATGATGTGAAAAACTGACTCATTTGAAAAGACCCTGATGCTGGGAAAGATTGAAGGCAGGAGGAGAAGGGGATGACAGAGGATGTGATGGTTGGATGGCATCACCTGCTCAATGGATATGAGTTTGAGCTAGCTCCGGGAGTTGGTGATGGATAGGGAGGACCAGCATGCTGCAGTCTATGGGGTAGCAAAGACTTGGACATGACTGAGTGACTGAACTGATAGTATGATTATAACCATGTTAAAAAATAGGGAAAACAATGGAAGTACATATCAAATTGATAACAGTAGCTATACCAAAGCAATTGGATTATGAATGACATCTTTTTTCTATTTTACAAACTTTCAGTTACTTAATTTTATACATGTGAAATAAAAAATAAAAATTGATGCTTTCCAATTGTGGTGCTGGAAAAGACTCTTAAGAGTCCCTTGGACAGCAAGGAGATCAAACCAGTCAATCTTAAAGGAAATCAACACTGAAAATTCACTGGAAGGACTGAGGCTGATGCTGAAGCTCCATTACTTTGGACAAGTGGGCAGCAGAGGAAGAGATGCTCAGATAGCATCATCTACTCAGTGGGTATGAATTTGAGCAAACTCCAGGAGATGGTGGAGGATAGGGAAGCCTGGTGTGCTGCAGGCCATAGGGTTGCAGAGTTGGACACGACTTAGCGACTGAACTACTAAATTTAGAAACAAAAATGGTATTTTGACATGGATAAAAATGATATCCCTTCTGCCCTCCTTGCCCATCCCTGGAAAGGAAGCATACCTTCCTGAAATAGGCTTCTGATAAGTACATGATCTTCTGCGGGGCCCCGGCGCACTTCACTGGAGTGTTAGGGAAGGTAAAGATGGCATTGCCCTCCTTGAAGTCCTGCAGAGCTTTCCATGTCTTCTCCACTGTCCTCACTGAGTAATTGGACCCTATTTTGGGATGGGCAAAACCTTCAGGGAGGCCTTTGATCTGCAACAAAGCACACAAAGAAATTATTATTTAACAAAAGTGAAAATGGAATCTGTTTAGAATCCTTCTTCACTGTCATTTCTACCACCTCTCATGTATTTCAGCACAATTTTGAGCCTCCTGGACACACACACAGTGGCGCTAGCAGGTGAGTGAGGAGTCTGCTAAGCCCAGAGCTGTGGGGCCTGCAGTCATCTGCCAAAATGGAGAACAGGCAAGGCTGAGGGCAAACCCTGGGCCTCCGTGGCCTGGAGATCAGAATTTGAACCTCTCTTCCCATCATCAGAGTGAGGACAAGAAGCCAGCCTTACTTCCTTTTTGGAGAACAAGTTTTCTTATTAAGAAGGAAAAGATAATAAGAAAACAACAACAGGCAGAACCAAGAGCCACACTATCAGTAATAAAATTAAATTACCCTGTATCAGGTTGGACCAGGCCAAGCGCTTGATAAAAGCAGCAAAGGCAGGAAATTAAAAGCATGGACTTGAGAACCTACAGACTCCAGTTTGAGTCCTAGCTCTTCCACTTACAAGCATTGTGATCCCCAGTAAATGGCCCAATAAATCAGGTAGTGGGTCTCAAGTGTGGTCCCCAAAACAGCACCACCTGGGAACTCGTTATAAATACAGATTACCAGACCCTAGCTCAAACTCACTGGATCAGAAACTCAGAGGCAAGCCCAGAAATCTGTTTTAACAGGCCCTCCAGGTAATTCTGATGCTCACTGAAACGCTTATGTTCATCATCTGTGAAATGGGGATAAAAGTAATTGCTCTGCAGGATTGCTGGCAAGAGTAGAGACCATGGTATAAGATGACTAGAAAAATGACATGGGTATGGTACATGCTCTGTAAACGTCAGTGTATTCCTGTCAGGAAGATTAACTGGGTCCTTCTCTTCAATGTTAGAAGGTTCATATAACACAATGGAGATGGGAATGAGTGCATTAAGAGACTCAAGGATGATCAGAGAACCATCAAAAATAGTCTCAAGATGAGCAGTCCTTCAAAACCTCTCCAGGCTGAAGGGCACCCACTCGTGACTCATGGAATTGCCCAACACCTATTCCTCAAGTCTCAGAGAAAGAGTCCTGCACTCTCCTCCATTACATGTTAAGCGCAAGTATTCCTCTGATTGTTAACCATATCTTCTGCTACAGTTTAAGTAGCTGTAATATTAGCAGTCTCAACAACTGAAACCACTTACTATTATAAAATCACCCTGCATTTTAATGTTTCTGCCGTCTCACGTCTATGTTAATATTCACTTTACTCACTACATTCCCTCTGAGGGAGGGGATGGAATATTACTGACCCACAGACAAAGATGAGGAAACAAGGTTGACAGACCCACCTAGACTCTTATACAACTAGATACTGAGGCCCCTGCCCACTGCCTGCGGCCCTTCCCACAGGACCTCCATGCTTTCCAGCTCCAAAAGCAAAACTCAGGATCCAGGAGATAAATAGCCAATCTGCCTTATCATATTTCTCTAGTCTGAAGAAGCTGTTATCAAGGAAAACGGTGCCATAAAGTAGTAACCGAGTTCCTTTCAAGGAGAGTTGTTAGGGCAGTTTATGACACCACTGAATCCAAGGTGCTTCCCTGGGAACCCAGAAGCAGGAGGAGCAGGAAAGTCTAAGAAAGAGATGAGATCTGAGCCCCACTCTGTGGGGAGCTGTGGACCATCCTACCACACTGAGAGGACCAGAGAGCGGGACATGGCACTGCAGAGATTCACCAGGAGCTGGTGGGGGAAGAGGCAGAGGCAGCTGGGCAGAGAGAAGCTGCTCACGTGCAACAAAGCCCAGAGTAGAGATCAGTCCTTCTGGATGCCCAACGACATCCCGCCCCCGAGATCCACACACCTTGGCATCCTCATCAAAGCCATCTCTCCTTTGTTTACACAAACCTGGGTAGTTTTCTAGTATCTCCAAGCTAAGTAACACAGTAGCCCTGGAAACAATACTCACATCCTCTTAGCCTCAGTTTCCTCATCTATCAAGAGGAGATAAAAAATGTCTACCTCGCAAGCAGTCATGAGGAATCAATATTAGATTCTTAGCATAGTCCCTGGCACATGGTAGAGACTCCATAGTAACAGCTCCTTTTAAATATTATTGTTTCCTGGTTTACTGCAAGAGGGTGCAAGCACTCTCAGCACTGGTGTATTCAGACAGTTCTCACACAGCGAGCCATCAGGGTGACATGACCATAGAGACAGGCTACCTCTGTTAAGTCGACTCTGGTGGACCTTTTGAAGAGGCATGGACTTCCCCAAAACTATCACTGGCACCTTTCTCCATAGAGTCCTCCATGGTTTCCTGTTTATATGAGGCTCATGACCCACGACACCAAACTCATCACAACCTCCACACTAATCCATGGCTTGTTCAAACCTTCACAGAACAGGTCCCAGGTCATTTCTTCTACTTCCAACACTGGGCATGTCACTATTCTGGTTTTTAACCCAGAAACACACATCAAACACCCTGCGGATGCAACTCAGGTGAGGCCCTAAACCACTTTCCTGAGATTTGTGACCTGGTTATCACAATGCTTTATGTGCTTCAACTACTTATTCATATTTACCAAGAAGCTTCTGGAAATCATAATTACTAATTCACTCTATTATGCTTTAGGAAAATAAATTTGAATCTCACAAACTTTCAGAGGGCATCTGGCTCCCTAGCTCACTGAAAAGGGAGGTCTAAGGAACTGCTGTGGCAGCATTTATATTGTGCCAGTCACTTTATACCAAAAACCCAGCCTCTATACAACAAAACTTAGACATCCCTTCAGCGCCTGATAAGCTAACTGCTGGTATTCTACCCTTAAAGTCTGCTTAAGAATTCACAGTCTAAATCTTACTTTCAAAGGAAATACAACCAACTCAGTCCTACAGAGAAATGTAGTTTTCTTGTAAGTGTGGGAAAGGCTGCTGTTTTGTACGAATTACCATCAGGCCCTGGACATGTTGAACTCTGATTAAAGCCTGAAGCTAGAACATATGATGATCACTGACAGAATCTTAGAGAAGACTTTCTTAAAACCATAAAAAGGCTGCTGACAAATAATACTGAAAGAGGATTTCTTAATACTCTTTCTTGTCAAAATGAGTATAAAACAACTAAATGCAGTTTTGATCATAGCATAAGTAGGCCAGTATAACATACTTATGTAAGCATGCTCAGTTGTGTCTGACTCTGTGACCCCATGGACTGTAGCCCACCAGTTTCCTCCGTCCATATCATTTCCCAGGCAAGAATACTGGAGCAGGTTGCCATTTCCTTCTCTAGGTGATCTTCCCAACCCAGGAATCAAACCCATATCTCATGCATCTTCCACACTGGCAGTGGATTCTTTACCACTGGGCCACCTGGGAAGCCCATGACATGGTAATAGAAGTAGCTTAGAACAGTACGTTCTCAGACTTCCCTGGTGGCACAGTAGATGGGAATCCACCTGCCAACGCAGGAGACATGGGTTCGGTCCCTGGTCCGGGAAGATTCCACATGCCACAGAGGAACTATGCCTGTGCACCACAACTATTGAGCCTGTGCTCTAGAGACCGTGATCCACAGCTACTGAAGCCCGTGCACCCTAGAACCCATGCTCCGCAATAAGAGAGGCCAGTGCAATGAGAAGCCCACGCACTGCAACTAGAGAGCAGCCTCTGCTCGTCACAACTAGAGAAAGCCAATGCAAAAGCAACAAAGACCCAGCAGAGCCAAAAATAAATTTAAAAAAATTTTTAAGTACCTTCTCATAGTCCAGCTGGATTCCAAGAGCAATGATAAGATATTTGTAGGAGATCTGCAACACAAAAAATGACATTTTAGACCAAGACCCAAAAAGTGGCAGCCCCAGAACTGACTCAGACCCCAGACATGAGTAGCCCCTACTGTGTCTCCATCTTGTAACATGATGACGTGGGGCTGAAGATGGCAGGCAGGCCAGCAGGCAGGGATGAACACTCCAGTGTGCCATTATGCCCACCTCTCTGCTACCCGTTCTCTGCTGCCTCACATGTCAGTGCTTCACAAATATATAACATGCCTGGCTTCTGGGAGCTTGAGATACCTGTACTTTTACACAGTGGAGCACAACAGAAAAGAGACCACAGTTATTTGTGTTAACACTGTTTCATGCCATCATTGACTCAATGGATATGAGTTTGAGCAAGCTCTGGGAGTTGGTGATGGACAGGGAAGCCTGGCATGTGTCCATGGGGACGCAAAGAGTCAGCCTGAGCAACTGAACTGACTGTTTCATGTTGAAGGCTGGAGGATGACTTTCTAATCTTAAAACAATCAAGCTTTCTTTAAAAGCTAACCTGTAAGTCCCACCTACAGGGTAATGTGTGAATCTCAGGCCAATCTGTCCTATATCAACAGCATAACTGAGAAACTGCTCTTTTGAGGGACACTGAAAAAGATGTGATAGAACTGAACGAGCTGTTTGGAATTTAAAACTCTTCTCTTTAAATATGGGCACTGTGCTCATCCATGCTGAGGGCAAAAGTATCCATACTAATTATGATGGAAATATGGGTTCAGGATCAGGAGGAAGACAAGCTGAAGTACAAAAGTGTAAGCAAAAATGATATAAAGTAAAGGGACTTGCCTACAGAACTGGAGAATGACAGCAGTCAATGTGGGGGCCCAGCCTGGAGCCACAGGTGGTGACTGCCACAGCCTTGTAGAGAAGGCTGGATAGGTGGAGAGGTGGATGCTTGGTTTCAGTTGCTTGTGAAAAACACAAATAGAGAAGCAGAGCGGCCAGCTGGGCAGATCACAGTGGAAGAGAGGGGCCTCCGAGACCTGAAAGAGCTTGGCTTGGGCTGGGGAGCCAAGGGGAGCAAGTCGCTGAAGAGGTCCTGACCTAGGAGACTCGGCTCCAAGGTCACCTCCACCGTGAGACCTGGCTATGACTCAGTCCCCTTCCCTGCTGGCCCCTCCCACAGCTCCCTCAGCACAGCGGACTGAATGCTTTTTAGCCCTTGTGTTATTCAGCAGCAATGTCCTCCTCACTACACTGAACACTCCTAAGGATAAAGGTTATGTCTTATTCCTTATAGTCCTAGAATCTAACATAAGACACTAAAGTAAGGAAGTCTGTAACATTTGTTGGATGAATGGACAGGTAGGTGGTTGATTTCGGTTGCTTGTGAAAAATATAATCTATCAAAGTGGACAGATAATAAATACATCTTCAACTGTATGATTTGCCTAACCATACAGACCGAGTGCCCTTAAATTCCTCGTTCTGTAGGAAAGTGTACCAGGCTCATTAAATGGCTGAGTAAACTCTTCAGGATGTAAGGTCAGAGATGGCACAGGATCTGGGGGTCCTGACCCACATGTAAGACATGTTAGCACTGTAAAGAAAAGCCTTTGGTTTGTGCATGCCTTGATGGTTCTATTAGAGCATAATATTGATTATTTTTATGGACTAATAATACACAAGCTTAAGATTATGAAAAAAATAAGGGAGAATAAATCCTAAAGTAGCAAAGAATACAAGAACACTTTATGTACTTTGAATGAGTTCAAGCTTCCAGGCCAGATGATCTAAACTCTAAGGAATTACAAAAACTTGTAAACAAAACTGAGCAGTTTCAGAGAACAGTGCAGACCTTGCCAAAAGGCTAAATATGGACAAGTGTTTTGTAATTTTATATGAGGGGGTGGGAGAGGTAAATTATGATACTAACAATTTAGTAAACAAGATGTTTATCCATTTCAAAATTCCAGGCTCATCTAATAAAAAGATCTCATAATAATTTAGAAAAAAAAGGGCATCAGCAAGTGTTTGCAGACTGAAAACCTGCTTCCCATCAATTGGCAGTTAAGAACTCTGTGAGCAGAGTGGATACTCAAAGAATATTTTCTTTTCCTTTTTTTCCCCATATACTCTTTTTTTCCTTCCTTTTTAAAAAAAATTTTTTTGTTGCACCACACAGTATGTCAGATCTTAGTTTCCTGATTAAAGATCAAACCCACACCCCCTGCAGTGGAGTCTTAACCACTGGACCATCAGGTAAGTCCCTCATGTATTCTTTAAAAAGTAATAACAGCAACATTTCTTAAGCATTCACTTTGTACAAGGCACTGTCCTGAATATTTTACATGTTTTAATTCATTTAATCCTCACAACAATCCAGTGAAGTAGGTATTAGTACCATTTTACAGATGAAGAAATTGAAGTACAACTTGATCACAAAGATTAACTGAACACCTTCTATGTGACAGATATTATGCTAAGTCCTGGAGCAACAACACCGAACAGGAAAGGCCCAGTTCCTACCCCTCCAGGAATTCAGTCTAGTGGGCAAGACAGACGTGAACAGATACCCACACAGACAATTACTAAACCACAGAGTGCTGGGATGGTAAGTCTAGGGGGAAACCTGACTACTCTGGTAGGTCAGGGAGGCCATGTCTAAAATAAAGATCAGTAGGAATTAGCAGGGGAAGAGGTGGCAGCAGCCTGTGCACATGTACCAGGGAAGAAGGTGGCTGAGGCGTCTGAGGAGAGGAGAGGCCAGTGTGCTGGAGCAGGAACAAGGAACAGAACCAGGTTAAGACTGGAGAAGGAGCAAGGATCCATGTACACACTGGACCTGTGGAACACACTCCAAACAAACAGACCCCTGGGGCGGGGAAGAGTCGGAGACACACTGGGTCTGGACTTCAGCAGTGCCCTCGCATTGTGGATAGGATAGGAAAGTGTAAACAAATGATGGAAACGATTATGTAAATTGTTTAATATTTTCAAAAGAATACTGATTGATTCATGTATGCTAGAAAAAAAGTTCTCTAGGGACATGTTAAAGAATTCAAACCTTGAACTTAAATGAACCCATCATGGATAAAGGCAAGGAAAAACTGCTAACTGGAGGACAGACTCACAAATGTAAAAGATCCAGGCAGGTTGGGAGGATGAACCAAAAGCAAGACAATGAGACATGATATGTAGATTTCTGATACTTGGCTATAGAACAGAAAGTGAAAAGTGAAAGCTGCTCAGTCACGGCCGACTCTTTGCAACCACATGGACCATACAGTCCACAGAATTCTCTAGGCCAGAATACTGGAGTGGGTAGCCTTTCCCTTCTCCAGGGGACTTTCCCAACCCAGGGACTGAACCTAGATCTTCTGCATTGCAGGCAGATTCTTTACCAGCTGAGCCACAAGGGAAGCCCTGGCTATGGAATACTTTTGCCTAAAAAATCCTGGACAAAAGTCTCACCAGTTTATATACCACCTTATTCCTTAGCCCTAACAAGGCACTACAACTCTCCCAAGCGTCTAGTCCTTAGAGTCTAAGCAGGGTTCAGAAGTGAGGGCGCCTCCCAGTACCTTTCATTCTCAAGAGGTGAGACAAGTTTATGTTTCTTAAGATACACACAAAGCCAGTCACAGAGGTACTGAGCTACTCCTGCAGTGAAGAGGGGTCTGACTAGGAGCCAGGCACTGCTGTACCAAAGGGGTGCCGTTTCTTCAAAGATACAGGTCTGCTGGTCCCTTGAACTGGCAGCAAACTGGTGAGAAAAAGAAGCCCCAAAGCTCAATCCTGTGAACTGAAGTCTCGTGTTTAATTCAGTCTGTTCTCCTGGAGATGTTGGGGAAAATAAGGNTATTTATTTATATACACATATACAAATATATGTATATTTATATATATATTTGTATACACACATATAAATATGTATGTTTGTATATTTTCATATTTAAATATTTGTATATGTATATATGCACACATATATATAAATATGTCTATATTTTAGGATGGGGGATGCCTGACTCGACAGTAGATCATGTGAATAAAAGGCCCATGGTCTCTAGGCCAGCATGAATCAACACTGTGAGAAATGTCACTGGCAAACACTAGCTTGGGCTCTAGCCAGCTGTGGAAGAGAATGGTCCCACACTATTCTGGGCTGTTCTGTAGCATTGGTTACTCTCCCAAACACCTACTGGGGCCATGGATCTCGGGGTACTAACAAGCCAGATGATGTCCAATGCAGGATAAAGAGGGTAGGGAGGGGATTGGAGCCCATGAGATCTGAGGAAAGTGGGGACAGGAGGAAAAGTCTACCTGAGAAGAAGACAGACACAGACTCTGAGAGCCACTTTCAAACAGATGGAGGGTTTCTCCACTGAAAAGAGAGAAGAGCTTCTCTCCCACACTACAGGAAGAATAAGGAACGTATTATGGCCACTAACACCTTAGAGGCCAAAGACAAAACAGAAAAGAGATTACAGGAAGGTGGGTTCTGACTCATTAAAGGAAGAACTTTCATATAACCTGTCTGCCTAGAAAAAATGAAGAGTGCTAACTTTCAGAGAAGTGGGACATGTAAATACTGCTACTGCTGCTGCTAAGTCGCTTCAGTCGTTTCCGACTCTGTGCGACCCCATAGACGGCAGCCCACCAGGCTCCTCTGTCCCTAGGATTCTGCAGGCAAGAACACTGGAGTGGGTTGCCATTTCCTTCTCCAATGCATGAAAGTGAAAAGTGAAAGTGAAGTTGCTAAGTTGTGTCCGACTCTTCGAAACCCCATGGACTGCAGCCTACCAGGCTCCTCCATCCATGGGATTTTCCAGGCAAGAGTACTGGAGTGGGTTGCCATTTCCTTCTCCAACCCACTTCCTAACCCACTTTAAATTCAAGCTCCTAACCCCTGTGCCCAAGTCCAAGTAACTCAGCTCTATATTTTAATTAACATTCATCACCTTCTAACACACTATATAACTTACTTATTATGATTATTGTTTATTGTATGTCCTCCTCCACTAGAATATAAAATCCTGAACAATAAAGATATTTGTCTTTTTTGGTTCACTTGTATATCCTTAAAACTGTATACACAGGTTATAATAATGCTTAATATAAATAAATACTGAGGGAGGAAGGAAGAACAAACAGAAGCTAGGGAGGTAATCTTGATCAGGGTTCAGGGAAAGGCTACAAAAAATCTCTGTACTCCTTGAAATTTAATGCAAAATTAGGTACTTATATGCATTCTGTAGAGCAGGCTAAGGTCCTATGTGGAAAGATCCATGACCTAAGGAAAGGTTGAGGATGCCTGCAGCCAACGGTCCCTGCTTAGAGCAAGAGGTTAGAGCTGAAAGATTTCCACCAACTCTGATTCTACAGTTCTGTGAAAATGCTGGAGTGCCCAGTTTGGAGGGATATGGGTCAGGGTATTAACGCCAATTAAGGGTCCAAGAGCCACCAGACCCTGGGACAGGCCGGGGACAGCATGGTGGCTGTCCTAGGCTCAGCAGCAGATGAGGGGACAGGATGGCTTCTGAGCCTGTCTTCTCACCATCCTGCCCTCATCCCCTCAGTCAAACTCAGGGGCTTCAGCTGCTGAAAAGTTGGGACCCAAGTGTGGTGCGGATGGGAGGAGACGTCTATGGTGCTGAGCAATTGTGACCCTCAAGCTGCAGCAGCAGCAATTCTTAGCCCTAACACCAACCGCAGTCACACGGCACAGCACCCACTAGTGTGACCGAGACAGATACTCTCTAACATCCCCTTCCTCTGCAGGGCCATCTGTCAGGTGGAGAGGCCCTCTGCTTCAAAGGAAAAAGGAGGGAGGTACCTGGTATTTTAACACAGAGCAATAGTGTCTGTTCAATAAGAATTCAGGTACATGATACTGTAGTAAGCAACAGGGAAAACAGTGGTTTTCAACAAATGCTTGTCTTCGTTGTTCATTTATTAATTCAGCTTCACTCAGTCCTTCCATCTATCCCATCCTCCTTTGCCCACACCCGCCCCATCTCACACAGTATTCAGCACACACACATGCACACACACACACAGATACCCCACCCTCTCACCACGAAGCTGCCCATTTTGATACAATGTGCATTCAGTATAAACCCTCAGGTTAACAAAAGCCAAAGGACCCCAGTGGTTACCTTCTTGTCATCATCTGTGTGGATGCAGTTCTTGTCTGGATTCAGATCAACCACCCTAGCTTTGATCCACTCCACACCAGATGGAATCACCTTTGCTGTGGGACGGCCAGATGAGGATAATGGTTTGGCACCAGCACCCACCAGGGTCCAGATGGGCTGGTAGAAATGTGTCTAAAAAACAAAGTATTTGGAGATTCATTACAACGTGAGGCTGATTGAAAGAGTCATAGGTAAAGGTACATGAGCTAGACTCTCCCAGTTCCTCCCTCCTGACCCTTGAAGCATCATGGAGAAGTCTCCAAAAGGTTAGTCTTCCCCACCAACTCCACTGGTGTTTCCTACTATGTTAAATTTTGAAGGGCAGTAACCTTAAATCCACTTTAAGCAATAGATAATACAGTGGTCACTAAAGATAGTTTATGATTTTTTTTGCTGATCTTGGCTGAATTCTTTTGTAGGTAAGGTAGCTCAGATGGTAAAGAATCTGTCTGCAATGCAGGAGACCTTGATTAGATCCCTGGATCAGGAAGATCCCCTGCAGAAGGGAATGGCAACCCACTTCAGTATTCTTACCTAGAGAATTCCATGGACAGAACATGGTGTCACAAAGAGTCAGACACGACTGAATGACTAACACAAAGCAGATCTGGTGTTTAACATGTACATGCTATATTTGTTGCGTTAGTCACTAAATCACATCCAAATCTTTTGCAACGCCATGGACTGTAGCTGGCCAGGCTCCTCTGTCCATGGAATTCTCCAGGCAGGAATACTGGAATGGGTTGCCATTTCCTTCTTCACTGGGTCTTCCCAACCCAGGGACCAAACTTGTGTCTTCTGCATTGGCAGGTGTATTCTTTACCGCTGAGCCACCTGGAAAGCCCACATGCTATATAAACAAGCATACATGCCTACAGGCGCTTCCCAGGTGGCGCTAGTGGTAAAGCACCTGCCTGCCAGTGCAGGAGACGTAAGAGATGTGGGTTGGGACGTTCACCTGGAGGAGGGCCTGGCAACCCACTCCAGTATCCTTGCCTGGAGAATCCCATGGACAGAGGAGGATGGCAGGCTACAGTCCATGGGGTCACACAGACTCAGACTCAACTGAAGTGACTTAGCACTTAGCACATACACACACATATTATGAGTCCATTTCATGTATACAGATATAAAGAAAAATTAAGTCCAGAAGGCTAAACATGGTTACTCAGAAGTTTGTGAGGCGAGTCTGAAAAGTTTTCTGCCACTTTGGGGATGCTCAGAACTTCATTAACTTCCCCCTGTGTTTCCCAAGCCCATGAGGAGGACAGCAGATATCCCCAGTCAGTCCTTGGAGGCCCTCTTCTCCTTCCTCAGAGGCTTTTACACCCAAAGCCAGGAGGCATCAGATCCTACCCCCTGATAGCCAAACTTTCAGTATTTCCTGGAGTTCTCTTGCTTTAGATGGTCCACTCTTGATCTCAGTTAGTTATGAAAGTCCTAGACTCAGAGTCAAAGGGCAGATTGGTTTAATGGCTTCTCAGAATTCCCATGTATCCATGGAGAAGACTGGAGGACCAAGAGATCTCAACATTATCAAAATGCCTCAAACTGGCCAGACAGAATTGCCAACAGCCCCAGAGAGAGAAGAGGACATAGGAACAGCTTTGCAATCTCCCTACAGCCATAACGCACAGGATCAAATGGGGGCAGAGGTCACCAGCTGTGAGAGCTCAATGATGTCAAGTCCATCTTGAACAGAAAAGGGAATGAAAATACAAGCTCGGATCAGTTTTTTAGACTGCCAACAAGCATGAGCTCCAGCAATCCCTAAACCAGACACAGGAAGGAAAGCGCAAGACACCTGAGCCACTGCAGCTCCTCTCAGAAGCCCTGCCATGCGCATCCTCACGAAGCAAGGCAGACTCCATCCTGGTCTCTTGAATTGTGTCCAGTGCCTCGGGGAGCCTGTTGCATTACAAAGAGTAGCCCCACGAGAGACCTTCCGTGCGATAACTACAATCCACCAGAGGCCACCTAATACAGGTCTCAGACCACTGTCATTTTAAATGTTGTCCCTGATTTAAAGTCACTTTAAAAAGGAAATTGGGGCTTCCCTGGTGGCTCAGTGGTAAAGAATCCACCTGCCAATATAGGATACACAGGTTGGTATCTCACATGCCTCGGAGCAACTAAGCCTATGAGCCGTAACTATTGAGTCCACGTGCCACAACTACAGAAGAATGAGCACCCCAGAGCCTGTGCTCTGCAATAAGAGAAGTGAGAAGCCCTTGCACGGCAACTAGAGAGTAGCCCCACTCACCGCAACTAGAGAAAGCCCATGTGCAGCAACAAAGACCCAGCACAGCCAAAAATAAATAAATAAAATTTTTAAAAATAATTTTTAAAAGGTAGGGAGAGCTGAAACTTAAACTGAGCTCATCTATTTAAAAAAGGGGGAAACTGACAGAGAGTGCCCTACCATCTCCCCGCAGATCACAGCATACCAGTCAGAGAATATAGCAAAGCCCTGGGCAGCCTCATTTGGTACAGGGAAGACTTGCTGAAAAGAAGTATGCCTTTCTTGCCCCACTCTCTCCACTAGACAGGCATCAGGTCCATTTTGATTTTTCGTCCCAAAAATACAACTCCCCACTTGTGCACGTCTGGCTTCTTAGGAAATATTAGGCAAACCGTCAAAAATCTTGACTATTCTTCTGAAGCTCTGCTGCTGCTGCTAGGTCACTTTAGGGTCATTCAGGTCACTACTAGGACACTTCGTGTCCGACTCTGCGCAACCCCATAGACAGCAGCCCACCAGGCTCCTCCGTCCATGGGAATTTCCAGGCAAGAGTACTGAAGTGGGTCTCTGAAGCTCTGGACAACCTTAAAATGTTAGTGCCTTACAAACACTTCCCAACTTCCCTTTTGGTGTCTGCTACCTTTTTCTGTTTCATAATCTGTTTATAATCCCTTACACTTAAACTTACTGACACATTTTCAGAGGCCTCCCCACCCATCAACTCATCATCTTTTCTCCAGACTGGAACAGGGAAAGGAAAGTGCAATGACCACCGATTTTCCTCTGGACATGAGATTGAAGGTGGAGGGTGATATGAATTGAACTGTCTCTCTTCAAAATATATGCTGACATCCAAACCCTGGGACCTGTGATTGTGACCTTATTTGGAAATAGGGTCTTTACAGATGTAATCAATTTAAGATGAGGTCATACTGGATTAGGGTACGCCCAGGGGGCCCTCGGAGAAGGCAATGGCACCCCATTCCAGTATTCTTGCCTGTACGGAGGAGCCTGGTAGGCTGCAGTCCATGGGGTCGCTAAGAGTCGGACACGACTGAGCGACTTCACTTTCACTTCTCACTTTCATGCATTGGAGAAGGAAATGGCAACCCACTCCAGTGTTCTTGCCTGGAGAATCTCAGGGACAGAGGAGCCTGGTGGGCTGCCGTCTATGGGGTCTCACAGAGTTGGACACGACTGACGCAACTTAGCAGCAGCAGCAGCAGCAGGGGGCCCTAGTGGTAAAGAACCTGCCTGCCAGGAGATGTAGGAGACACAGGTTCGATCCCTGGATCCAGAAGATCCCGTGGAGGAGAGCACAGCAACCCACTCCAATATTCTGGCCTGGCAAGACCCATGGGCAGAGGAGTCTGGTAGGCTACAGTCCATAGGGTCACAAAGAGTCAGACATGACTGAAACGACTTAGCACGCACACATACTGGATTAGAGTGTCCTCAACGCTCTAATGTTTATCCATTGGATTGTCTCTAAAATCTAATCCAATGACTGATGTCCTTGTAGAAAGGTCTTGCGCTGACACTAGTGACACACAGAGAAGGCCCTGTGAAGACAGGCAGAGACCGAAGTGATGCGCAACCAGCCAAGGAACACCAAGGACCGTCCGCAACCACAGAAGCTAGGAGAGAGGCACGGGACAGCCTCCCCTTGCCCTGAACAGCCTTCAGAGGAACCATGGCCCAGCTAACACCTTGGTTTTGCACTTCCAGCCTCCAGAACTGTGAGAGGATAAATTATCTGTTTTAAGCCACACTGTTCATGGTCATTTGTTATGGCCCTTCTAAGAAACTAATACAGAGGAGATCATAAGAAGCCAAGAGATCTGTCCTTGCTCTCTTCCTCCCCCCGCCTTCTCCCAATCCTTCTGGACAACCTGCTTTTTATGCCCAGAAAGAGAAGCATGAACCTGGGAACATGGAGGCCCAGGGCATGACAGTCATCCCCACCTCAGACCCTAACCCACACGTGCATGTGCACAACACACATACAACACACACACACACACACACACAGTCATAAGGGGAAGACTTACCTCGCTGGGCTCAACGATGGCCACATTCTCTGCGCCCACTTTCCTCTTCATGCGGGCAGCCATGCTGATCCCACCACTGCCCCCACCCAGCACCAGCACCTCATAGTGGTTCTTGGCTGCAAGGCTGGCCCCTGTGTGCAGCTGCAGGGGGCTGGCCTGCTGAGAGCCCAGCCTGAGGAAGCAGGCAAAGAGCCGGGCACGGGAGCAGGACACCACAGAGGCCAGCAATGTCATCTTCAGGCCGGATCAGGCTACAAAGGAACAGATAAGACTCTGATAAGGAAAGAGCCACTATGAGACTGAAGCATTTTCTTTTAGGGAGGAAGGGGAGACTGGCATCTGGCTGGCTCCAGCTGGTTCCCGCCACTTCAAGACCACCCTCCCACCTGGCCATGATCAAGAGCTTCTTGAGAATGCTCCACCAGCTAAGCTTTCCATTCCTCCCTCTCCTCCTTCCTTCAGGACATCGCAGGTAAACCTCACCTTTTAAGTTCTCTCTCATAACGTGCCTGTCCCCATCCTTGTCCATCGCTAAAACGAGGGCATCATCTAGGGTAACCCACTGTCACCCTCTTCTCTCTGGCACATTCTTCAACTCTTTTTTTGGCTTTTTGGTCCATCAGAGATCTATGAGTCTACAATTCCTTGCCACCTGAGACCTTGCTGAAAACAGAGTTCAGCAAGAAACCCACCTTCTACAGCTCAGGGTTCAGGTCACAGAAGTCAGAGCCTCGGTCCCACTCAGAAGTACCTGGATCTGCTGTGCCAGGGACATGCAATAGACATGCTATAGACACATGAGCAAAGGCTCTCCACACCTTTGGCAATTTCAACCACATGATTAAAAAGCTATAAAAGGAGCCCTTCCCTAGTATCATAAAGCTATATTTTATGTAAAGAATCTGCATATCCTGCTGACAAGTCTTTTATTATATCCAATTCAGTAAAAAATCTCCCCTTGATAGGTTTTCCAAGAGATGTACTTCACCTTTAGGAAAAGATGTTTCTGCTGTAGCAGTTGGTGCTTTGGCAGTGAGGAAATGAAGGCTACTCAGAAACTGGCCTTGACTCCATCCCATCCCCAGAACGGGCTTTGTATCTTGGATGTGATCTATCATGTAAGTTGAAGGGCCCCGACCAAAATTCCCCCCACCCTGTGTATTACAGAGCCCTAAATTTCACCATCTAGTGCCATCCTGTGGGTTCCTATGTTCCACGAACCCTTTATAAAAAGTACCCAGCTGGGGGTACCCAGCAAGTACCCAGCTGGGGGATAACACTTCTAGCTGCTAAGATCACTAACTTCTAAATGGGAACAGTTTAATTGTACGACTTCCCACCGGTGGAGAAGACGAAGGCTACACAAGGGAATTAGAGAAAGCTGGGAGGGGGAAAGGCTATGAAAGGAAGAAGGAAGGGCCCTGGAGGAGTGAGAAGGAGAAGCCAGAGTGATGATCTTAATTAGGATTAACTCTGTTCCATTGTTTTGGCACCCGTGACAATTTCCCCAGTATTTCAGATCTGACAGGCAACCCAGATCTGGGGGAGGGTACACGGGGTTACAGAAACTGAGGAAGGCTCATTCACGGTTGCCACAAGTTTAAGTCAGTATGACTCTTATCAAAAACATTTCTCATCCTTTGATTCTGCTCTTCCATTTCTGGGACTCAGCTCTAAGGAAATAACCTCTAATACTTAAGAAGACAAGACTCTACAAAGATGTATCTCACATATTCATTCATAAAACAGTCAAATCTGAGTTAACTGGCTTATGGATTGGATCTGATTTCGTCCTGGTTACAGAAAAAACAACTGCAGGCTCTAGACAGGCCAGGGAAGGCTCAGGTTCCAGACTATTCTAACCAAGGCTAATTTATGATTGCTTCTATTTAAAATGGGTAGGCAGAACAGAGATAGCCATCCACATGTCAAACTTTGAGGAAAGATTACATAAAATAGTTACACAAACTGACCTATGTAGTTTTTTCAAATTATGTTTACAAAGAGCATATAAAATGCTTATGTTGTGATCAGAATATAAATTGGAAATACAAGTTCAACTATGTAAGAGAAAAATGCATTTAAAAAAAATAAGATGTTAACATTGGTGGTTTTCTCTGGGTTTTAGAATAATGGGTGAATTTATTTCTTCTGCTTTTCTGTATCTTATAAATTCTCTACTATATGCATACATTAATATTATAATAATAAATTATTTTGATGACAATAACAAACATGTTCTAAGTCCTTTACACAAACATTTAACCTGTGAGCTGACTATCATTATCACCATTTTACAGATGATAAAACTGAGGCAGAGCTCACATATGGATTATGATTTGAACCTGGACACTTTAGTGCCAGGGTGTCTGCTTTAAACCACTATATCTACTATCTCTGTCAACAACAAACAGTGCTAACATGAAAATCTTAAATGAAAAAATCCAGCTATTTTCCATACTTTCCACAACAGGGAAACCATTTTTCCACAGTATTGATACTAAAATAGTAGCAGTGTTTTGATATAGCTATAATTGACTTTTTCCCTCTTCTTTGCATGTGCTTTTCTCACATTTTCTTCATTTTAAAAATCAGTCAATTTGGCTTTGTTTGTTTGAGTTTTCTTTGTTTTTTGTTTCTTAATGGTAGGGACCTAACAGAAGCAGATATTAAGAAGAGGTGACAAGAATACACAGAAGGACTGTACAAAAAAGATCTGCACAACCAAGATAATCAAGATGGTGTGATCACTCACCTAGAGCCAGATATCCTGGAATGTGAAGTCAAGTGGGCCTTATGAAGCATCACTACAAACAAAGCTAGTAGAGGTGATGGAATTCCAGTTGAGCTGTTTCAAATCCTGAAAGATGATGCTGTGGAAGTGCTGCACTCAATATGCCAGCAAATTTGGAAAACTCAGCAGTGGCCACAGGACTGGAAAAGGTCAGTTTTCATTCCAATCCCAAAGAAAGGCAATGCCAAAGAATGCTCAAACTACCGCACAATTGCATTCATCTCTAACGCTAGTAAAGTAATGCTTAAAATTCTGCAAGCCAGGCTTCAGCAATACATGAACCATGAACTTCGAGATGTTCAAGCTGGTTTTAGAAAAGGCAGAGGAACCAGAGATCAAATTGCCAACATCCGCTGGATCATCGAAAAAGCAAGAGAGTTCCAGAAACACATCTGTTTCTGCTTTATTGACTATGCCAAAGCCTTTGACTGTGTGGATCACAATAAACTGTGGAAAAGTCTTCAAGAGATGGGAATACCAGACCACCTGACCTGCCTCTTGAGAAATCTATATGCAG
>SJYQ01002555.1:336060-399917 GCA_006410935.1 Redunca redunca | reverse complement strand
AGGTTCTTTTGAGTCATGAATGTTGGGGAAGAGATGAATGCCAGATAAGGGCAGCTGAGGCCCCTGCCTGGCAGACATGTCAAAGGCTTCCTGCTTGAAAGGACAAGCCGCACAGCCCACCCCAGGAGCTGGCTGTGTCTCTAGGCCCAGCTCCCCAGCCCCTTTGGCCCTCAGGGCCCTGGCCTCTCCTCCTGTTGAGTATGGGCAGTACCAGGATAAGGGCCTGGCAGCAGGCTAGTCTTCTCTCCCCCTAAACAGGCACAATCAGAAAGGGCACAGGGAAGGCCCAGTGCCAACTGGATCCACTGACAGGCAGAGCAGCTCTCCCAAGTGCTTGTCTGAATTTGCATTCCTCTCCAGGCAACCCACTCCAGAGTTCTTGCCTGGAGAATCCCAGGGATGGGGGAGCCTGGCGGGCTGCCGTCTATGGGGTCGCACAGAGTCGGACACGACTGAAGTGACTTAGCAGCAGCCAGGCCTCCTCTACTCTTGCAGGCCCACTGGGCTTCCCCAGCCATACTGATTCTATACGATTTAATGTTCCCTGAGCTTCATGCCACATCTATAACCCTCTCTGAGGGGCTGAGCGTGAGGGCGCAAAAAACTTTTGGTCAGTAAATCAGATACAGAAGTTTACTAAGTAGATAGGATAATGCTATTTTTATTGCTTCATTAGAAAATATTTAATTAGTTAATACATTCACATGTATTACAGTTCAAAAGGGCTTTGGAACGGACATTTTCTTCTCACCTGTGTCCCCAGCACCCTTTTCCTCGAGGCAAATACTGTTACTGGTCGTTCATGTATTTTCCTATCAGGATGTTATAGAAGACGCTGTTGGTTGAATCCTCAAATCCTTTCTGTTTTCTTTTTCTAGGGATAGAGTCACCAAAGTTTGGCAAAGTATAAACCTATCCATGAGAAAGACTACATTCTCCCAGCCACTCTTACAGTTAAGTACAAGCATACCTCATTTTATTGAGCTTTGCTTTGTTTATCTGTGTGTGCGTGTTTACAAATTAAAGGTTTGTAGCAATTCTGCATCAAGCAAGTTTATAGGCGCCATTTTTTTTTCAACAGTGTTTGTTCACTTTGTGTCTCTGTGTCACATTTTTGGTAATTCTCATAATATTTTAAACTTTCATCATTCTTAGTTAGTTTTGCTATGGTGATCGTGATCAGTTATCTCTGATGCCACTGCTGCTGCAGCTGCTGCTGCTAAGTCGATTCAGTCGTGTCCGACTCTGTGCGACCCCGTAATGGCAGCTTACTAGGCTCCCCTGTCCCTGGGAGTCTCCAGGCAAGAACTCTGGAGTGGGTTGCCATTTCCTTCTCCAATGCATGAAAGTGAAAAGTGAAAGTGAAGTCGCTCAGTCGCGTCCGACTCTTAGCGACCCCATGGACTGCAGCCTACTAGGCTCCTCCATCCGTGGGATTTTCCAGGCAAGAGTGCTGGAGTGGGGGGCCACTGCCTTCTCCCTGATGCTACTACTATTGCATAAAGATTACGACTTGCAGAAGGCTCAGATGAAAGCGTTTTTAGCAACAAACTTTTTAAATCAGGTATGTACATTATCTTCTTAGACATAATACTACTGCACACTTAACAAATTACAGTATAGTGTAAACATTACTTTTATATGCACTGGGAAACCGAAAAAATTCATATGACTGGCTCTTTTTTTTCTGCTGTATTTACTTTATTGCAGTAATCTGAAACTGAACCCATGATATCTCTGAGGAATGCATGTGCAGCCAGTGGGATGTGAGCAAAAGTGATACGTGCTTCTTACTAGGTCATACCTTAAGGGAAAGAAATACATTTAGCCTTTGACAAAATTCAACATCCTTTCATGATAGGATTAAGTATGTTAAGTATGGAAGGATCTGTTCCATACCAACAGATTAAGTATGGAAGCATTATTCCTCAACATAATAAAGGCCATATGTGATAAACCCACAGCCAACATCACACTCAATGGTGTAAAGTGAAAAGCCTTTCCTGCTAGGACCAGGAATAAGACAAGGATGCCCACTGCCACCATTTCTATTTAACATAGAACTGGAGGTCTTAGTCATATCAATCAGGCAAGAAAAATAAATAAAAGGCATCCAGTCAGAATCTCATCAGAATGAAATCTGTTTACAGATCACGTGATATAGAGAACTCTGAAGGCCACCCCAAAACTGCTAGAACTCATAAACGAATTTAGTAAAGTCGCAGATATAAAACCAATATATAAAAATCAATTGCATTTCTATACACTAACAACAAGCTATCTGAAAGAGCAAGAAAGTAATCTAAGCTTTCTAAGTTAATAGATAGCTAAGCTAATAGATACCCATCGCTGGAGAAGGAAATGGCAACCCAATCCACTATTCTTACCTGGAAAATCCCATGGACAGAGGTGCTTGACAGGCTACAGTTCATGGGGTCACAAAGAGTCAGACACAACTGAGTGAGTGAGGGCACAGTAGACATCTATAAGTACATTCCACACAACAGCTACAGAATACATTCTTCTCAAGTGCCCAGGAAACACTCTGGGCACTTATGTGGCTGCATCATGTCTTAGTTGCAGCACATGGCATGCAGGCTTAGTTTCTGTGTGGCATGTGGGATCTTAGGTCCCCAACCAGGAATCAAACTCATATCCTCTACACTGCAAAGTGGATTCTTAACCACTGGACCAGGGAAGTCTCCCTAAAAAACATTCTTAAGTATAGACCATATGTTAGGCAATCACATAAATCTTTAAAAGTTAAAATAGCTGAAATCATACAAAAGCTTATTCTCTGATCACAGTGGAATGAAATTAGGAATCATTAACAGAAGGAAACTTGAGGAATTCACAATTATGCGGATATTATGCTTCCCCAGTAGCTCAGACCATAAAGAATCTGCCTGCAATGCAGGAGACCTGGGTTCAATCCCTGGGTTGGGAAGATCCCCTGGAGGGGAATGGCAACCCACTCTGGTATTCTTGCCTGGAAAATCCCATGAACAGAGGAGTCTGGTGGGTCTCATGGGTCCATGGGGTCTCAAAGAGTCAGGCATGACTGAGCGACTAGCACACACACAACGTCCTCCTAAATAACTAAAAGGTCAAAGATGAAATCAAAAAGGATATTAGGAAATATTTTGAAATGAATGAAAACAAAAACACTGCATACCAAAGTTTATGCAACCGACACAGTGCTTAGATGGAAAATTATAGCTGTAAACATCTATATTTAAAAAAAAGGAAGATCTCAAATCAATAACCTAACCTTGTACCTCAAGATACTAAAAAAGAAGAGCAAACTAAACCCAACACAAACAGAAGGAAGGAAATAATAGAGATTACTGCCAAAATAAATGAAATAAAAATGTAGAAAAAAATGTAAAGAGGAAATCAACAAAACCAAAAGCTGGTTCTTTAAAAGGATCAACAAAATTGACAAATCTTTAGGTAGACTAGTAAAAAAAATAAAATCATTAATAAAAAGGGCCATTATTTTATTTTCAGAAATGAAAGCGATTATAGCAAAAAAGAAAGCAATCTCATTTACAATAGCATCCAAATAATTAAATAAATAAAATATTTAGGAATAAACTGAACCAAGGAGGTAAAAGACCTGTACACTGAGAAGTATAAGAAGTATAAGACATTGATGAAAGAGCCTAAAGAAGATACAAGAAATGAAAAGGGAAGGAAAAGAAGAAGACACAAATAAATGGGAAGATATTCCATGTTCCTGGATTGGAAGAATTAATATAGTGAAAATGTCCATTCTACCCAAAGGAATTTCAGACTCAGTGTAATCCCTGTCAAATTTCTAATGGCATTTTTAGGATACCTTTTAGGGAAACCTATCCTAAAACACTAAATAGCCAAAGAAATCCTAAAAAAGAACAAATCTAGAGGCATCACCCTTCCTGATTTTGCACTATAGGGAACAATCCATGCAAAGATGGGCACAATTAAGGACAGAAATGGTAGGGACCTAACAGAAGCAGAGATATTAAGAAGACGTGGCAAGAATACACAGAAGAACTATACAAAAAAGATCTTCATGACCTAGATAGCCACTATGGTGTGATCACTCACCTAGAGCCAGGCATCCTGGAATGCAAAGTCAAGTGGGCCTTAGGAAGCATCACTACAAACAAAGCTAGTGGAGGTGATGGCATTCCAGTGGAGCTATTTCAAATCCTAAAATATGGTGCTGTGAACGTGCTACACTCAATATGCCAGCAAATTTGGAAAACTCAGCAGTGGCCACAGGACTGGAAAAGGTCAGTTTTCATTCCAGTCNAAAGAAAGGCAGTGCCAAAGAATGCTCAAACTACCACACAGTTGCACTCATTTCACGTGTTTGCAAAGTAATGCTCAAAATTCTCCAAGCCAGGCTTCAACAATGTATGAACTTCCAGATGTTCAAGCTGGATTTAGAAAAGGCAGAGGAACCAAATTGCCAACATCCGTTGGATCATCGAAAAAATGAGAGAGTTCCAGAAAAACATCTGCTTTACTGACTATGCCAAAGCCTTTGGCTGTGTGGATCACAACAAACTGTGGAAAATTCTTCAAGAGATGGAAATACCAGACCACCTGACCTACCTCCTGAGAAATCTATATGCAGGTCAAGAAGTAACAGTTAGATCTGGACTTGGAACAACAGATTGGTTCCAGATCAGGAAAGGAGTATGTCAAGGCTGTATATTGTCACTTGCTTATTTAATTTATATGCAGTGTACATCATGTGAAATGACAGGCTAGATGAAGCACAAGCTGGAATCAAGATTGCTGGGTGAAATATCAATAACCTCAGATATGCAGATGACACCACCCTTATGGCAGAAAGCATAGAGGAACTAAAGAGCCTCTTGATGAAAGTGAAAGAGGAGAGTGAAAAAGTTGGCTTAAAACTCAACATTCAGAAAACTAAGATCACGGTATCTGGTCCCATCACATCTTGGCAAATAGATGGGGATTTCCCTAATGGAAACAGTGACAGATTTTATTTTATTTTCCAAAATCACTGCAGATGGTGACTGCAGCCATGAAATTAAAAGACGCTTGCTCCTTGGAAGAAAAACTATGACCAACCTAGACAGCATATTAAGCATCAGAGACATTACTTTGCCAACAAAGGTCAGTCTAGTCAAAGCTTTGGTTTTTCCAGTAGTCATGTATGGATGCGAGAGTTGGACTGCAAAGAAAGCTGAGCGTGGAAGAATTGATACTTTTGAACTGTGGTGCTGGAGAAGACTCTTGAGAGTCTTTTGGACTGCAAGGAGATCCAACCAGTCCATCCTAAAGGAAATCAGTCCTGAATATTCATTGGAAGGACTGATGTTGAAGCTGAAGCTCCAATACTTTGGCCATCTGATGTGAAGAAGTGACTCATGAGAAAAGACCCTGATGCTGGGAAAGATTGAAGACGGAAGGAGAAGGGGACGACAGAGGATGATATGGTTGTATGTCATCACCGACTCAATGGACATGAGTTTGAGTAAGCTCCAGAAGCTGGTGATGGACAGGGAAGCCTGGCACACTGCAGTCCATGGGGTCCCAAAGAATGAGACATGACTGAGCGACTGAACTGATGGACTGAATGTTTGTTGTGATCCACACAAAGTCTTTTGCATAGTCAATGAAAAGGAAATAGATGTTTTTCTGGAATCCCCTTGCTTTCTCTATGATCCAGTGGATGTTGGCAATTTGATCTCTGGTTCCTCTGCCTTTTCTAAACCTAGCTTGTACATCTGGAAGTCCTCAGTTTACATATTGCTGAAACCTAGCTTGAAGGATTTTGAGCATAAAATGAGTGCAATTGTACAATAGTTTGAACATTCTTTGTCACTGCCCTTCTTTGGGATCAGAATAAAAACTCACCTCTTCCAGTCCTGTGGCCATCAGCAAATGATTTTGTCACCTCAGCTCTGGGGGCTTAATTCAGAGCTCTTTGTCTTCTTCAAAATGTCACTACTGACCTGTTTGGGATCCTGTAACATCTTATTTCTGTAACTGTTTTACCACATAAAGTGAGGGGTAGGATCAAGATTTTAACTCACTGAGTCTATGCTGGGAGTATTTCGAGTAGGAAATGGAACCAGCATGTCTTGCTGGATGTACAGAATAGTTTGAGGCATTATTTGTTGGAAAGAAGCTCTGCCAGGAGAGGAATTTCCAGGGACCTGGCCTCTGCCTCTGGCTACTCTGTGACCTCTCCCATTCTAAGAATGGCTGGACCAGCCCTGAGCATGTACTTGTGTAATGAGAAACTTCTCTCGTCAACTCTTTGGTTCCTTTGAAGCAAGAAAGATAGGATAAGTGCTCATTTCTTTTTTTCTTTCCCAGGTTTTAAAATGAATTAATTTTCTAGTATCATCCAAAGACTTTTTATTTTTTTAGCGTTTAAAAATTTTTAAAGGATTGTTGTGAACTTATGAATTTAAATATATCTTATATGTTTTAATCCATCTTAAGTAAAGATGCTCATGTTGTCCCATCTTTTGCAAGAAAGCACACTTCACGGTAAATCTTGAGTCCTTTCTTTCTACAAGCCTTCAGTGGTTTTTGGGGCACTTGCTTGATAACTGATATGACAAGATATTCCAGGTGAGCTTGTACACATTCTCTGCCCTAAGCTTGTAATCAGCCATTTCTTTGATGTTGGAAGATGACAGTGTGGACTTATCTGCCTCTTAGAAGAATTTTTTCATGTTTCCGGACTGAACAACATACTAATTAGGGCATGGGTGTCTCTTGTCTAACTCTTAAACAGATAATCTATTCAAGGCTTAAGATATAGAAAACGAGGATCATGGCATCCAGTCCCATCACTTCATGGGAAATAGATGGGAAACAGTGGAAACAGTGGCAGACTTTATTTTGGGGGCTCCAAAATCACTGCAGATAGTGCTTGCAGCCATGAAATTAAAAGATGCTTACTCCTTGGAAGAAAAGTTATGACTAACCTAGATAGCATATTCAAAAGCAGAGACATTACTTTGCCGACTAAGGTCCGTCTAGTCAAGGCTATGGTTTTTCCAGTGGTCATGTATGGATGTGAGAGTTGGACTGTGAAGAAAGCTGAGCACCAAAGAATTGATGCTTTTGACCTGTGGTGTTGGAGAAGACTCTTGAGAGTCCCTTGGACTGCATATAGATCCAACCAGTTCATTCTGAAGGAGATCAGCCCTGGGATTTCTTTGGAAGGAATGATGCTAAAGCTGAAACTCCAGTACTTTGGCCACCTCGTGCGAAGAGTTGACTTATTGGAAAAGACCCTGATGCTGGGAGGGATTGGGGGCAGGAGGAGAAGGGGACAACAGAGGATGAGATGGCTGGATGGCATCACTGACTCGGTGGATGTGAGTCTGGGTGAACTCCAGGAGTTGGTGATGGACAGGGAGGCCTGGCGTGCTGCTATTCATGGGGTTGCAAAGAGTCAGACACAACGGAGTGACTGAACTGAAGATATAGATGAGGAAAATTCCTTATACTTCTCTAACATGTCACAGTTGTTTCTCAATTTAAGGCAGTGGTTTTCCACTTTGACTGTATACTATAACCCCCTAGGAAGCTTTTTAAAAAATACTGGATCCATCCTGGATGCACACCCAGAGATTCTGGTTTAACTGGACTAGGATCTGGCCTGGGCATGAGTTTTAAAAGTGTGAAGCAACCTGATGGTGCACAACCCTAGCTGCATAGTTCATCATTCCATATGTGTGTTTACACTTCACTTCATATGTATGAAGCTTTAAACATTGCTGTTGGTCAGTCTTAAAATTTTATGTAAATTGTGTGCTACTGAGTATAGCCTTGGCAAGCTTGATTTTTACCTGAGATTGTTTTTATGCATCCCAGTTGATACTTAGATCCCTGGTTCATTCATCCCAACTATTATATTAACAGCTTATTAAAACCTGACTTCTACACCATCATTTTCTGCTCTCTTTTACTGCAGAATTCACGAGCAGTTAGTTGTTCAGGTCAAAGATCTTGGAGTCATCCTTGACTCCTCTTTTTTTTTTATGTCCCAAATTTATTCATTTGGAAATCCCCTTAGCTCCATCTTCAGTCTTCAAATACATCTGACAATTTCTCACCACCTCTACCGCTACCACCAGCTTCCAGCAATCATTATCTTTTGCTTGGATTATTGTAGTATCATCCTAAGTGGTCTCCATGGCTGATCTTCTATAATCGATCATCGCAAAGCAATCAGAATAATGTAAGTCAGATCATTCCTCTTCTCAAAACCCTCCAATGGCTTCCCATCTCTCAGTAAATGTCAGAAGTTTTACCGTGGTCTGCCAGAACATGGCGGAGAAGGCAATGACAGCCCACTCCAGTACTCTTGCCTGGAAAATCCCATGGATAGAGGAGCCTGATAGGCTGCAGTCAATGGGGTCACTAAGAGTCGGACATGACTGAGTGACTTCACTTTCACTTTTCATTTTCACGCATTGGAGAAGGAAATGGCAACCCACTCTAGTGTTCTTGCCTGGAGAATCCCAGGGACGGGGAACCTGGTGGACTGCCGTCTATGGGGTCACACAGAGTCGGACACGACTGAAGTGACTTAGCAAGCAAGCAAGCCAGAACATGGTGTACGTTTCCACCATCTATCTCACCACCTTCTCATCTTGTTACCAAGGCCAAGGTCATACTGCTTGCCTCATGCCAGGCCAGTAAATCAAGAGAGGGATTGCTGGGGCAAGGGATAGCGAGTTTATTTAGAAAGCCAGCAGACAGAGAAGGTGGCGGACTGGTGTCCCGAAAACCGTATTACCTGAGTTAGAATTTGGGGCTTCTGAAAGGAGACGCAGGTGGCTGGTTGTTGCATACTTCTTGGTGCAGGGACCCTTTATGATTGCCAGTCCACACAGGTGTAGTTACAGTGTTCCTGTAAACCTCCAAGAAGACAGGTGCTATTTTCTGTTCTTCAGCTTTTTAAAAGTCAGAGCCTTGAGACTGGACTGTTCTGTGTTTTTCAGGCTGTAGGCAACACTCGTTCACAAAGGCGCAGCGCCAGCGCGACTAAGCACAGGCCAAGAGCGCAGGAGTTGGAGCTAAAGGAGTAGATCCAATAATGAGTCAGGGTTGTTTTTCTATCTTAGACAGTCTCATCTACCTCTGCCCCATCACTTATGTTGTTACAGCCACTTGAAGTAAACTTTATGGAACGATTTACAAAAATCATCACAGACCACCAGAGGCAGTCTGGTTCTGGGTAAATTCTCTTTTAAGGTGTGAGCGCCGGTCTTCTAGACTTGATGGCAAATTCTTTGAAGATGATTCTCAACCTTGGTTGCATATTGGAGTCACCCAGGAGCTTTCAGAAATGTTTTATCTGTGTCCCACCCCCATGATTCTGATTTAATGGGCCTGGGTGTGTGTCCAGGGCATCAAAATCTTTCCAACTTCCTCTGGTAATTCTATCGTGCAAACATTTTAAGAACCATCAGCTTTCCTGCAAGGACTCTCTCTCTGCAGGTAGTTTAAATAATTATGGATTCTTGATTAGTTTATAAAATAAAGAAAAGGGAACATGCTACTGCTTGTCAAAGGCTGCTGAAGCTTCAAGCCTGAAGTGCACAGATTCGATCTGTAGGCTCCTTTAGATTCTTGCTTCTCAAAATGTGGTCCGTGGGTCAGTAGAACATCATTACAAGGAGCCTATTAGAGGTGTAAAAACTCAAGCCCCGCCCTCCTCCAATCTTGAGAACTGTGGAACGTTCAGTACAAATGATTTTGTTCAGCCCCCATATTAGGAGACCTGAACAAAACTATGCTTCCTAGCATAGTTTTTAGCACTCAAGGTTGTTTCTTGGGGGAGACCCAGCCCCCTAAGTCCTTGCCTGGGGAAGCTCAAGGCTGTCAAAAGAATTTACCCATTGCTCCAGCCAAACATCTGACCAGAGGCCTCTGACCTACATCTTCTTTTTTTTTAGTTGATGTATATTTTATTTTTTAAAACTTTTTATTTTATATTGGAGTATAGCTGATTAACAACATTGTGATATTTTCAGGTGCACAGCAAACGGACCCCATTTTCTTCCTTTTGCTTTTTTGGACATCCCTTTTCTTAGAGCATTTATTTAAAAAAAAAGGAAAAAAAAAAACACCAAACCCTCACAACTGTAAATGCTCTCTGTCCCTTTAAGATGTGTATGTTATCTCCTGAAACCCAGGAGTATCTTCCTTAAGGACCTGGGAGCATCCCTCTGAAATGTCCTCAGCAAGACAGATAGGGCTCCATCTTCCAGTCTCTGTGGAAGGATGGAAACCTAACCTGCTGAGTTAGCAGTTAGCAGAGACAGCCTGATCACAGTGATCAGTCCCCCCACCTGCCGTTTGTAATTTTCCACCACTTTGACTTTGTTCAAATCCCTGCTCATCTCCCCTCCCACTCCTCCATCTTCCCTTTAAAATTCCAGTCACCTTTGTGCACAGCCTGGCTGAGTTCAGTTCCATACTGAAGCCTCTGCCCAAACTGTAGGGGTTACCAAGCAAACTCCATTTACACTACCTTTAAGTAGTGTTTGGCTTTTCTCTAACTTTATTCATTTAACAAGATCTTTAGGTGATTTGCATGTATTTGAAAGTTGGAGAAGTACTGTTTCGTATTTGTCATTCCCTCGATGACTTCTAATAAACAGCCCTCAATGACAGATAGGAATTACTATGCCCATTCTACGACTGAGAGACGAAGGTCAGAGCTTTGCTTAAAGTCACATGGTTAAACTAGAACTTGAGCTCACCTCATAACTCAGTCCAGTGCTCTTTCCATGCCATGCTGACTGGGGAGAGAAGACACAATGCATGCGAGGACCCAGGAGTTAAAACAGCTGATGGATATCACAATAAGGCTCCTCTCTAGGCATCCGTTTCAGCGACATCTTGCAGGCTCTGCTCTTCTTTGGTTATAGAACTGTTTCAGAATCAAGTGTCTTCTAGGCACCAAAGAATTCTCATCTGGAAAACCCTATCATTAGCTGGAGTCCCAGGGATCACAGCTAGTAAGGGATGAGTCACTGTGTTGACCCTCAAGTACTGAAGAGCGCTGCCTCCAAGAAGCCCAGCACCTCACGGGCTGGTGCACACACCATGCAGCCACCACTTGAAGTCAGACCCAGTCCTGAACTAGCCACCCCTTCTCACTGTACACTCACTGCAGACATGCCTACCTTCCCAGCTTTACGTCCACCCTCCATCTTCACTTCTTGCTTTCCCAGATAAACACTGACTCCCTTCCTCCTGGCTGGTCTGGCCCCTTGGGTAAATTCAGTAGTTCCCCCTTATCCATGGTTTTGCTTTCCACCCTTTCAGCTGCCTGAAGTCAACTGCCCTCTGAAAATATTAATGGAAAATTCCAGAAAAAAAAATTCTGAAGTTTTAAATTGCACACCATCCTGAGTAGCATGATGAAATCTTGTGCTGCCCCACTGTCCTGCGTGGGATCCACAAGCATCAGCATCATCTGCTTCTGGCATCCAAATGCCAACACTTTCATGGCTCAGTGATCCAGGATCACCTGAAGCAGACAGATGATCCTCCTTCTTACTGTCAGGCCAGCAGTCACCTGACCCTACAATGCCTACATCATTCACCTCACTTCATCTCAGCACATACCATCTCACAGCATCACAAGGAGGATAAGTATAGTACATTAAGATACTCTGAGAGAGACCACAGTCATGTAACTTTTATCATAGTATAATATAATTTTTCTATTTTATTACTGTTTTTAATCTGTCTAATTTATACTTTGTAATAGGTATGCATGTATAGGAAAAAACAGTATACATAGGGTGCAGTGTCTCCCATGTTTTCAGGCATCCAAAGGGGTTCTTGGAACATATACATGCAGAGGGGGACCACTGTACTCCTCTTCTCTGGACTTCCGTCCCTGCCTTCCTACTCCTGGGCTGGTTTGGTGCCCCGAGCAGACTCTCTAGGGCAGAGTCCCCTTCAGGCTCCTGTGGACATCATACTTACTCACATGACCAGATTTCAAACATAACACACTAATGAATTAAGTTACATTTTATCTTCCCTGTCCTTGTTCCCCTTCGGTTACCAAATTAGGCTAAAAGACCATCAATAGGAAAGCAACTACCAATCTTAAATGCCGAGTCATTTCTCTAGAAAAGACAGCAAAATCACTCACGTGAATGACGGGATGAACTTTTCCAGTCATTTGGAAATCTCATGTCATTAGAACGAGAGGAACTCCTTTACCAGCCATACCCCATGCACATGCAGAGTACTGATTTTTCACATTCAGTGTCTTTGACACCAATGATTAAATAAATTCAGCCATTATTGTGGTAAATATTTTTATTGTTAGTTTTATCAGAAATGTGTATATATGGACAATTTTTGATGCTTAATTTTATTAGAACCAAAACCATGCTTTCTAGAAGATCGTTCCTTCTAGACAATCAAATTTCCAAGATTAGAGTGGAAGACAATGAGAAAATAATTTCACTTTATTATTTACCTTTATCAAGTCATCCAAAGCACATCAATTCTTTTATGTATTACTTTAACATTATAAAATAAATCAGTCATTATTACTGTGAAAACATGAGCCAAAAACCTTGTATCGTTAATCTTCAAGTCAATCATCAACTTTTCTAAGATTTTTAAAGACATGAAGATAAAAATCATTTCAAATAATAGCACTCAAACACCAGGTACATTTGTGATGAGGTGTAATAGTCAACTTTAAGCCTCAGATTTTCCAGGTTTTAGCTGAAATAAGCCTTATTAGCTTCTTAGATTTTTATCAGTCTGGTTTGGGGGCTTATTAGACCTTATTTTGCCTTGTAAGACCTACACAGAGTACAATATTACATATGTTAATGGTCTATACTGAGAATATGGCATAAATGGGTTTATAACTCCTTAGGGACAGCAGTGGAAGCAGAGCACGTCCTGCAGACACAGGCTAGAGCCCTAGTTATCCCTGAGCTGGGCAGTTTCACACAGTCATTGTTTCTCTGAGGCCGAAGTCTGTGGTCTGATCTTCCTAGCAGCTTCCAGAACAGAAGTCAGGTTTACTTTGTCTCCAAATTCTTTTTCTCGGTGCTCGAGAAGAATGCCCTAAAAGGAAACAAGAGGCTGCATCAGGCCTTACTCTGAGAAATTCATGAGACAGACTCTGAGTGCCAGCTGTCCATTAAGCCCTATGCCTGGGCAACAAGAAACAGAGATTCAAACCAGGCTGGGCTCTGCCCTTGAGAAGTGCAGGCATTTGGGGAAGGTGGGTCAGGAAGGCTCCCTCAAAATAATCTGGACTCTACATGCAGCACTTTGGGAGCAGGAAGTCAGGAGTGATTAATTTAACAAGGTGATCAAGGGAGGCTTCACAGACAGTACAACGTGGACAGTGAAGGGAGAGGTGCAGGTAAAAGGACATCCCAGGCAGCAGAGAACAGGAGCTTGCCCAGAAAAGCCTGCTGGTATGGAAGTGGAACTCCCAGGTCAGACCTTGATGGCACTCAATGACGACCTGAAAAGGGTGACCCCCTCTTCAGTTTACCTACGAGTCTTAGTGCATTTAGTGAAGCATAGTGCACTAAGACACAGTATGCCCCAAAGTACCCTGAAGTGGTAAAACAGATAAAATAATATGCTTGAGATCAGCATCAAGCAATCCTTGTTAGAGAGTTCTCTGACACATGATAAATTAAACTCGAATTTGAAAAGTAAACACTGTATACATGTCCTTTGTACCATTATTCGTAAAGACTTAAAAAAAAAAAGTACCACCACCCTATGGGAAGGGTGATCTCCTTCCACTACAGGGAAGGACATCAGGAAATTAAATTATATTTACTTGCTCATCAGAGCAGTTTGCAGACATTAGAAACACTGAGGAAGAATATATGACATGAGGAAATGTTCATGATATATTGTTAAGTTAAAAAACAGTATCTAATTTAGTAAGATATCATTTTCTATAAAAAATAAAAGGCCCCTCAGCTCAGCTCTGTTCTAACAAGTTGACCCTGTTAACTGAGCTCTCCCCACCTCCATTTTCATATTTCCTACATTGAAAGTACATTACTTTAAAAGTAAGTATGCTTTAAAGCAGAGAAGGCAATGGCAACCCACTCCAGTACTCTTGCCTGGAAAATCCCATGGACAGAGGAGCCTGGTAGGCAGCTGTCTACGGGGTTACACAGAGTCAGACACGACTGAAGCGACTTAGCAGCAGCAGCATGCTTTAAAGATTATTACAAAGAAAATCCCTACTGAGTGGCACTTGGCACAGTGGAACTTCAAAAACTCTGCTCTCAAGAAACATGGAGGTGAGTCCTGAAGCTGGGCCAGCCTGGTCAACCTTCCACCAGGAAGGAAGAAGGCAGGAGCTCCAGGGGCACCAACAAAGTCAAACAACACACCTAGCAACATCAGAGTGAGCCAGCCAGGCTTAGGGAGCCTGTGAGCACCAGGTGAGTCACTGCCAGGCAAGAGGAGGCTGGCAGGGGAGCTGGGCCCTGCCCTGGGGCTGAGAGAGGCAGAGATAGGAAGAGAAGGAATCCTAGGAGTCCAGAGTAGGGAGAGGCTGAAGGATCCTAAAGAAGTGGCCTGCCCAAGTGCAAGAGTACCCGGAAGGGATCTTTGGGAACCATCTGCAAGAAGGAGCTATGGGCAAGGGAAGGGTGACATCTCTGGAGCAGGAGAGATTCATTTCCCCTGTAGCACATACTAGCTGTGTATCTTTGGCTGAGTTATTTCATAGGCCCATTCTCTTACATGTAGATGGGAATAAAAATACTGAATACCCCAGACTGACTGCAGAGAAGACATGAGATCATGTAGATGAGAATCTGGCACAAGGCAGGTACTCACTGGCAGTCCCTGTCACTAAGACACGTTGATATATTTACCAGAAAGTTGGCAAATAGGTTAATGTTATACCAGACACCAGATCATGCTAGATTCTCAGACAAGCAATTGCAGATACCCAAGGTTTAAAAGAAAAAGACTTGAAATACAGCTTAAAATTGAATGCTTTCTGGACAAATATCGTCTGACATCCCTTATGTGGAATCTAAAAAGAAACGATACAAAGGAACTTACCAAACAGAAAGAGACTCATAGATTTAGAGAATGAACTTACGGTTGTGCAGGTAGGGGGGTGGGTGGAAAGGATAATTAGGGAGTTTGGGATCAACATGTACACACTGATACATTTAAAATGGATAACCAGCAAGGACCTACTGTATAGCATATGGAACTCTGCTCAATGTTATGTGGTAGCCTGGATGGAAGGGGAGTTTGGGGGAGAATGTATATATGTGTATGTATAGCTGAATCCTTTTGCTGTTCACCTGAAACTATTAATATCACAACACTATTCATGCTTTCAAACTGTGGTGTTGAAGAAGACTCTCGAGAGTCCCTTGGAATGCAAGGAGATCAAACCAGTCAATCCTAAAAGAAATCAATCCTGAATATTCATTGGAAGGACTGAAGCTGAAGCTCCAATACTTTGGACACCTGATCCGAAGAGCCCACTCATTGGAAAAGACCCTGATGCTGGGAAAGATTGAAGGCAGGAGGAGAAGGGGACGACAGAGGATGAGATGGCTGGATGGCATCACCGACTCAATGGACATGGGTTTAAGCAAGCTCTGGGAGATGGTGAAGGACGGAGAGGCCTGGTGTGCTGGAGTCCATGTGGTCACAGACAGTCTGACACAACTGAGCGACTGAACAACAACTGTGAATCAGCTACACCCCAATACAAAATAAAAAGTTTCTTAAAAAAACCTGAAGGCTTTCTGTTCCCACTAGCTTATTCTTCCCTACCTGGTAAAAGTATGCAGTTAGCAATGTCAGTAGGGATCTCCACCATGAAGACCAACCCTATCTTTTTGGCTGTGCCACGAGGCTTGCAGGATATTAAGTTCCCCAACTAGGGATTGAACCTATTTCCCCTGCAGTGGAAATACTGACTCCTAACCACTGGACTGCCAGGGAATTCCCAACCCTATCTTTTTTTATAGATGAGCCCAAGTATTAATGTCATGCCTAAAGTTGGTGAGACAGGCCTGGAGGTTTAGAAGTCAGACCCTGAGTCTCTGGGTCCTCCTGCCAGGCCCTCAGAGCCGGCACCCACTGAACCTTGTCTTAGCTCTGTACCTACTCGGCCTCTGCTGGCACTGCCCTGAGTCTGACGTGGAACATCTACCCACCACCTCCTTGGCCCACAGAGTCCTCATCTCTCTACACCTTCTCCTCCTAGGCCCCCGTTTTGGATCCCCACGGCAGGGAACCAAGCCAGAATGTACAGAGAATTGTGCCCTGCCACCAGGACCCCCATGCGGAAAGCACGCCTCCCACCGTAGCTCCCGGCTGCTCCCCCAACGAGGTCTGTTTCCACTCCTTCTCGCCACTTTACTATCCTTCCTCAATGACAGGGAACACTGCAAGGGAGTACATTTTTCACAGAATAAAGACTCTGCTTTTGTTCTAACGTGGAAAACAGAATTTGACATCAGCAAACCCGGTCCAGGCCCCCACAGTGCCGCTGAGGAGCTGCCCTCGTTGGTGCGCTCGCTCGCCTGCCTCACAAGTTACTCACCTGCAAGGTTCACACTATGTTGTGATGTTACTGTGACGGGAGGGGGCTCCCATGTGAGGTGCCGAGAGTGCAGGAGGGCAATACAGGACTATTTCCCCCGCTTCCCAGTCCTTATGCTCCCTGGCTCTCTGGAAGGAAGGCTGGGAGACTCCGATTAGGGAAAATCACCCTCCCACCAACAGATCCCACCAAGTGAATGCTAGGAATTTACCTGCTTTCCTGGTCCCATCACAAAGACTCCCCCAAGGATGAAACCCTCGCCATCCAGGTTTCCAGAAAAGCCTCCATTCCAGGCCCGGAAGAAGTTTTGCCAGACGCCCAAACGGACAAATCCCATGAACACCATCTTCCGTTTTTGTGGGCCATAGAATTTTTTCTGCAGGATTGAGGCAGACAGACCCCGTGTGAGTAGCCCGTATGCCTGCCTTCCTGCCTTCTGCTGGTTCACACCCTCCACCACGTGACACACACACAGCTCCCGCCCAAGAGCGCTCTAAACTGCCCGGGACCAAACAGAACCCTGCAGCTTGCAACTCTGACTCTAATCTCTTGCTACAGACGTACAGGCTTCTTGGGCCCGACCAAGTGATAACAGTCCTACACTCTGCAGAAGGGAGTGTAGGGGAAAGAATAAGGGCGTAGTGAATTACGGGACAGGGGTTGGTGCTGGGCATCCCCCTACGGGGTGGGGGATCCAGTGGAGCTTTTAGCTATTTTCAAGGCTCCCATTCCCAGGTCACAAGTCAGGAAGGGCTCAAGTAAAATCTGAAAGACAGTTTTTTAAGTTTTTTTTTCCACTCGTGCTCTGTTCAGAGGGCTGGGGGCAGCTGAAAGGGAGGCCAACTTCAGCTCCTGGCCAGACAGGCTTGGAGCCACCACACTCTTCATGCACGGGCACCACCCCCAGCAGCCTGTGTCTGACTGGCTCACACCACACGTAACCTTTTCGTCCAGGAAGATTTCTCCTTTGAAATAAGGCTGGAAGTCCTTAACCTCATTCTTGATGTGCTCCTTTACCACTGCATAGAGGGGGACGCCCAGCTCGTCCAACTTGGGCTTCAGGGAGGACAAATCTGTAGCCTCCTGCAGAAAAATGGAAAGGTCAGGGGCACAAACTCCTGGGACTCTGTGGCCAGCCAACACCGTCTCCTACAGGCCCGGAGGGTAGGAAAGACAAACGCACCAAATGCAGGAGAACAGACTCTCATGCCCTCTGTACTCACACGGTCAGCAAGACTGAAATCCCCGTGTTTCGGATCCGAGGCTGAGGGAGGCAGCGGAGGCACCACCTCCAGCCCTCAGCCATCCAGCAGGAAGGCCAGCGGCTCCCCAAGAAGGAGACGGGTGGGTCTAGTCTAAGAGGGTGGCCATGCTTCCCCAGGGGCCAAGGCTGCACCAGAGGTGAGGCTGCCCACGTCTGTACCAGTGACAATCCAGACACCTCATTTCAGTAAGCAAAGCCCTGTGCTGATCATCGGGAACATGGGAACTGGAGCCGGTACAGGACAGAGTACAAGGCTGACAGACCTTGGGATTACCAAAGGAAAGTCAAGTATGGTGCTAACCCTAGGATAAGGCGAGTTCTTACATGAAGAGAAACAGAGAATTAGACCAAAAAAAAAAACCCCTGGAATAAATAACAGACTGTGCCAGTGTTGGTCCTGGCTGGAAATGCCCCTGTCCCCATTTGCTAGGATCCCTTCCTACGAACAGGTCCTCGAATGCACTTACCTCCCGACAGAGGAAGCAGCCTGGCCTCCGCACAGCCATAATCACAGCTCCCTTCTTCTCCCAGAGCGCCTTCGCTTTAAAAGTTACTGCATCTGAGGAGAAGAAAAGAGAATTCAGTATCATTTCCTCTCGCCTGCCGCCAACCTCTAAGCACCTCATAAACAGCACCAGGCCTAACAGAGGACCTGGAAAAGTACTTCACACGCTGAGGAAAAAATCAAACAGGAAACACAGACAGGCAATATTTATCTTTCAGAGGAAAATGAATCTAGTGTAAGGGTCCTACTCCCTAACCAGAAGCCCCCTCCCCCATAAAAATCTAGTTGTGAACTGGAATATCCCAAACTGGAATATTTCTGGAAAAGTAGTGTATTCCTTTGCTGGTCTCGGTGAACCTTGTAACAATGCTTTAGGGCTAATACATGGCCAAAACTTGAACAAGATCTTGCACTTGGCCAAGAAAATCCAAACTCTCAAGGATTTAAAGAAATTAAATCAACTGAATTTTTTTCTTTTTTTTTTTAATTTAACCTCAATATGTTAACTCCAGTGTTATCCACAGGACAGGGTAGAAAATGCCCAACAAGGAGATGCTTTGGGTAGCAGAGCGGTGCAGCTCAAGCCTGGCTCTGGTCAGACGGAGTCGCATCTAGGTGTGAGCCCAGGCAGGCTATGTCTCCTCCTTGAATCTTCCTTTCCCTATCTGTAAATGCAGATGCCTAGCAGCTCCACTTTGGGCCACAGGGAGTATTAAAACATGGATATAAAAGAGCTCACTGCAGCATCTCGTAATAGAGTCAGTGAGGGCTGAGTAAGCACTATCCCTTATTATTTCAGTGAGGAATCCACGTGCCTGTGAAATGTTACCTAGGAAAATAAAGGTGGGGGAGGGTTGAAATCAAATCATATGGGGAAACTCTGGGTTGAACATAGTGAAACAGAGCTCTCTGTCTGCACGGCTTCTTAGTCCCTTACCAAAGGAACCTACATCATAGATCTGCAATCACAGTTCCTGCCTTCCCTTCACAAGCTTCCTCACTTACTGAACAGAATTGATGGTCTCCTTTTGAGGGGTCAACCTGGAGACCACCCAGTCAGTGAGCCCCGACTTGCACCTCTCATGCCCTCTGAACCCACAGTATGGGCATGACTGAAACCCCTTGGGCTTCAGGTCCAAGGCCAAGAGCACAGGAAGGCAGCTGAGTCATCACATGTGGCTCTCAGCCATCCAGTAGGGACTCCAGTGGGCTCCCCAAGAAGGAGGAGACAGGCAGGTCTATTCTAAAAATGTGACTGTGCTTCCCCGGGTGCCGTGGCTGCACCACAGGTGAGGCTGCCCACATCTGTACCAGTGACAATCTAGATACCTCATTTCGGTAAGCAAAGCCCTGTGCTCACATCAGGAATATGGAACTGGACACACAATATTTCTCAAACTTATTGGACTCAGGAGCTCCTATTTTTGAAGATCCATGCCTGTGAGCATGCTCAGTCACTTCAGTTGTGTCTGACTCTTTGCAACCCTATGGACTGTAGCCCACCAGGCTCCTCTGTCCATGGGATTCTCCAGGCAAGAATGCTGGAGTGAGCTGTCATGCCCCCCTCCAGGGAATCTTCCCGACCCAAGGATCAAACCCACATCTCATGTCTCCTGCATTAGCAGCACCTGGGAGGCCTCAGGTGCCTTGAATTCCTCAGGACACACTCTGGAAGGTTTGGCTGAGTTGACCGTGGTGCAATGTTACTAAATATTACGGAACAATTATCATTACATTTAGAGAGACAACATGAGAAAGTGGACAATGCTTTTGATAAGAAAAAGCTAAACTCTAAAAGAAATCACGTACACTAAGATCACAACTACATATTACAGCATGTACACCTGGAAAAGAATGTTCAAAAATTAAGGATATTATTGTGTTAGGATAATGGTAATTTAAATTTTAAATTATCAGCAATTTTAAAAGTGTTATTAAATTTTTTCTAATGTTACACTGCCTTCTCAGTGAAAATAAAAAGAAGGAACGACCTTAAGAGAGAAAAAAAATAAGTAGGCCTGCATCCCAGTGCCCTGGAAAAGTACTGACGCCGCTGGGGTCACCACTTACCCTTCTCCATTGTTTTCAGGTCTATGTCCTCCAGATACTCCAATGCTGCTTTCTGGGGCTTGGCCAGAAACATGTCTGTGTTGGCCAGGAACAGTGCCAAGGCAGCGACGCCTATGGCCCCCGCACCAATGGACCACATTCCCATGCTGAAGAAACTGGGGTCCTGGAGGAAAGACATTTCTGGGGATTGAGAGGAAGGAAGAAGATGTTACTGCTCCCACAGGACAACTGTAATCTGATCTATGGGACAGGGCTCCGGCTGGACAGCTAATCAGGGTGCCAGAGGCCAAGGGAGCAGGAGCTGCAGAATCAGAGGTGGGCCTGGACAAGGGCTGCTCTCAAGGGACCTGCCACCATGGAGCCGGGGGCTTGTGATGGACACAGGGAGGTTCCTGCCCCAGGTCGGGAGCCAGACAAGAGAGTGACAGCCTCCCCTACTGCTCCCTCTGCCATGCCCAAAGCTGTCACCTCCTGGTCTGACGGTGTTCCTCCAGGCTGCAACCCCCAGCACTTCCCTCCCTCCTCCTCAATGCCTGTCAATGCCTTCAGGCCGGGAGTCACAGCTCCCACCTCCCCGGGGAGGGAGCAGCTTCTTGTGTAATTAGATTACTCAGAGTGCCAATCCCCTTGTTGTTACCCTATCCTTCCTCCTCCCTGTGGACCCCTCAGACACAGAGAGACCAGTCCTCCTATTTCATCCAGCCCCCAACAGTGCCCAGCAGGGCCTCACTGGAGGCAGACAGGCAATCTGAGCACATTTCTCCCAATTGAGAAGACCTTTATTTTGATCATTATACAAACAAAATAGGCTCGAAGTGAAAACAAGCAAATAACAAAAAAGGAACATTACATAAAACCATAGTTGACAACAAAGCGAATGTCCTCTAAATATCTACCACTTACTATGTAGTTTAATAGAGATGGCTACTATTAATCTGACATTTCCCCCTGTGAACAGATGTCTGCTGAAGGAACAGGGTCAGAGTCTGAGAGAGTAGGCACCGTGTAAGAAAAGAGCATGGTGCTTCAGAGGGCTGGGCAACAGATGTCTGTGACAGGCAGGGGCTCGGTGGCTGAAATGGAGGCGCAGGCAGGTCCTGTGGAATCTGGCCTCATCCTCAGCTTGTGCTCAGGGGCTGCACTAGGGCTTCCTCTAGTTGGGAAGCCTTGTGCTTCTGGGTGCAAGCTCCCCGAAGCAACCCCCCTCTGTAAGAGTGGCAGATCCCCGACCCAGCCTTCTTTTCCTGACAACCACTTACAGTATCTGCCTTTCCATTTGGCCCACTGGCCATCCTAGGATCTGATTTGTACTGGAGCCTTCCTCCCTAAGTACTAGCATGACTCTCTTTGCTAGGATCACTGGGCATCGTCCTGGGGTGTATATCTATGTGTTTGTTACCGTGGCCCACCTGACCTCATCCCTCCTAACCAAAGACTTGACTCCCCCAACAAGACTCTACTCAGGAGAGGACTTCTCCAAAGGTTTAAGCAAAGGCCCAGAAATCCACGTGTCACAGCCAGAGGAGGGGGCAGGGAGGGACCCACTGCCAAGAGGTGAGGTTGGGAATAACTTGGTGGTGATGGTTTTGGGCAGAAAAGGTAGGCCAGACTAGTGTTTAGGCCAGCCTGTGAAGTTCAGACTTGAGTTCGGACATAAAAGGGGACTTCCAGGCAGTGGGTGTGGGGTGTAAACTGGGAATAACCAATGAAAATAGCCTTTAAGAGGAATCTGGCATCTGTACCAGAGGGGAGAAGAAAAAGAAGGGGAGGCTGTCTGTGTCTATTGTGTGTGTGTTGCGGGAGGGACCGAGTGAGCTGGGAGAGAAGCATATCCTATAACCTCAAAATGTGCTCTCATGGGCTGGCAGCACTGGCACCAGGGAGAACTGCAGAATTTCCAGTCTTACCTCAGAACTAAGGACTCACAACCTGCATCTTCATCAGATCTGGCAGACAATTTACAGGCACACTGGAGTGTGAGACGCATTGTCTTAGAGCAAAGAATTCAGGTTTTGTGCTTGGCTGGACATAAGCCACAAAGTGCAGCTATGAAGGCAGGCTGGCCTTGGAGAGCTGGGCCTTCCTCAAGGGCCAGCTTCTCTTCCCTCAGTCCACTGTGGGCGGGCAGCCACAGTGGCAATGAGAGTCCAAAGCCAGGACACGTCTCCACGCCTCTGCCCCGAATGTCCTGCCTCACTCATTCTGTTCTTTTAAGACTCAAACCCCTCTTCAGAGGCCTTCCTGGATGCTCCGCTTGTCCCCACTTTCCCTCTAGAGGGGATCATTCTCCCCAGCCCGCGTCCACACTGCGCCAGGTCCCTCTGGTGTGCTCGGCACGCTCACTTGGACCTGTTCTCACGCTGTCTCTCCTTTGACTCTGTTCCTCGGTTTACCTCTGGATTCCCGGTGGACATAACAGGGCCTGTTTGTGGTCCACAGTGGGCTTTTCATAAACGTGTGCTGAAATCAGTTTGACAAGATTGAGTGATGGAAATGGTGATTTATGGACAACCAAAGCACTTGGGCCAAGCAGGAAAGAACTTTCCACAGGCCGACTTCCAATTTTTTTTTTAACGTGGCAAAGTTATACATTACTGGATTATGGTTCATAGAACAATCAGGGGGAAAACCACAGCTCTCACCCACCTGCTATTAACAGGAGATTCTGCAGAGCGTGGTACAATTTCTGCACCTTGACGTATATCCAAAGCCTCCCTGGACTCCTGATAAGGATGTATGACTCAGATCCACACAGTACGGTCTCTGATCACAGATTTGATACCATTTCTGCATCGGCTCACAAAGGCCAGCTTACACCTACCCTTCCAAAGGACTCGCTTCAATTCCTGGGACACATCATTGCATTTTAGGAAGCCCGGGGACCCTCACAGTCAGCTCTGCATGCTTCAAACACACCACTGCTGTTCCTGGAGACAAACAGGCTTCATCCCTCCACTGCCCATCAATCATCACTGAGCCTGTTTGCTCCTGAGTACAACGGAATCAGGCTCAAATAGACTCAATATTTATTTCCAAACATTTATTCAGCACTGATCTGTTTAATAAGTGGCAATTTGGGAATTTTAACTAAATGATCATAGTCCTCTAGGGGCTACAGGCCTAGTATACCGGTAACAGAGTGGAAAGGTGAGGGGGAAAAAAAAGGTGAGAAACCCCGCCGCAGGCAAGGTATCAACACTGGGCTGGGGCAGTGCACGGATGAAAACACTCCTGTCTGGTCTGGGTAGCCACAGAAGCACCCAGAAGGAAATGGCTTTGGAGAGACTCAGACAGCAGGATGGAAGAGCTAGGCCAGGCTGGGGCTCAATAGGCCTGGGAAACAGCAGACTGGCTGGGTGTGAATGTCCTACAGGCCCCTGACTCTCTACCTCAAGTTCATGAGCTGGAACACAAGACATGGGCTTCAAAACTCCCAGGAGCTTTGTTCAGCACCCCATCCGCACCTCTACCTGTGATCCAGAAAGCGTAAGCACAGAGTCACCCCTTTGGGGAGCTCCGCCCTCAACCTCAGGCCCAGAAGAACTAAGATGTGAGAGTGTTATCAGCACCAGAGGGGAGAGGCGGGCCTCTCCGCGAACATATGCTCCCAGTGGGCCTCCAGCAGCTGGCCCTTCTGCCAGAAGGAAGTAGTGAAAATTGACTTCTACTAGAGACTTTATAGATTCACCTCCCAGCCAAGCCCCCCTAAGTTGCAAAACAATTCCCAACCCAACAAGCCTTGGAGCATATGCCATGAATAACCTGAATCACAGCTATTTCCACTCACAAAAAAAAAAAAAGCCTGGAGGTAGAGAGAAGCTTAATATCTGCATGGAACAATGCCTAATCACGTGAACCTCTAAGGCTACTAACTGGAGAGAGGGGGTGGCCGGTAAAGCAGCACTTACTTAGTGCCACCCAAAATGAGTGCCTCGATTTCACTCTCTCCAGTCTTACAATGCACACAGTCTCCCATTATGCAGCTGACAACACTCAAGTTTAGAGAAGTTCAGTACCTTCTTCCAGTCACAGAGCTAGCAGGCAGCAGTACTGTCTCCTGGATCCAGACTGCTAAGACCCCAAATCTTTCTACTACCCAGGCCTCTCAAAGCGTTCACTGGTGGGGTTTCTGGAGGTCAAGGGGCCTGGTGTCTTTTGTCTTAGAATTTGAAAAGATCAACTTATTTTTTCATTCATCACATACAGTCAAACCACATGTTGAAAGGAAATTCACCATGTGACAGAGGTCTCTTCTCTTTCCTCCCCTCTCTATCCCCCTTCTGTTAAGGAAAGGGTCAGTGCTTCTCTGAAAGATGATAGCGAGGCTGTTTACAGAAGAGCTGGCCCCCACCTGACACCACCACAGTATTCGGTTGCCCACTGTGGGACTTACCTGATCCGGGCTCTCCCACAGAAGAAGGTGAAGCCTGATAAGACCACAAACAACAGCTGGGGCAGCTCAGAGTGGCAGCGCTGGGCTGGGATGCGCGTCGGGGCGGGAGACAGCCGGGCTCCTGAGGCCCTGCTGGCTTGATCCCTCCCCCAGCCTCCTTTTCCTCAACTCTAAAATGAGGGGGTTGGACAAGGTGAATGGCAAAGCTTCTAAAGCACCCAGTGACACCGCAAGATTCCGTCAGGAACAGCTCACTTTGGAGCCTGTGCATTCTAGGTTCCTGATCATAACCCTACCTTCACCCCCCTCCCGTCTCAAGTTCAGAGTATTTCTTCCCCGATGCCCAGAGCTTCACAAGGCACCTCCCCTCGACCACATATGGTCCCATGTACCCAACCTTTCAAACCTGGGAACCAGGCACTCACCATCCGCAGTGTGCACACCCCGGCTCCTGCTGAGCCGCTAGGAGTAGGCAGGGAGCAGGCGGCAGGGGAAGGCTGGAGGCGGGGCTCTAGAGTCCCGCCTTTGGCCCTAAACTCGCTCACTCCATAGGCAGGACCAGGCCACCCAGAAACCCTGGGGCACCTTCAGCTGCCAATAGTCAATCTCCAGAAAACATCAATATGGACAGCTGCCAAGACCCCCTAGTCCTTCAAAACGCTGAGCAAATGTTGAGTCATTTGCAGTCATGCAGATTATAACATTTATCAAGTGCCAACAGACTCCCTCTCTGCTTTCTGGAGCAGGCTAATGAAGCAAAGTCTTTAACGCAGCCCTTAACGCAGTCCTGGGGTCACAGTAACCGAAATACAAGGAGATGTCCCTTTCTCCGTGGCTGCTTGTGTAACAGACAAACAAGCCTGACTCCATGCTGGATCTACTCTTTTAGCTCTAATTGTGCTCTGTGCTTAGTCGGCTGGTACTTACTGCACCTTTGTGAAAGAACATTGCCTAGAGCCTGAAATACACATGAAAACGTGTTTTCAAGGCTTTGATCTTTAAAAAGTTGCAGAACAGAAAATAACAATTGTCTTGTTGATGGTTTACAGGAACACTGTGACCAGACCTACTCTGACAGCTGCAAGAACAAATACCTGCATCAAGAAATTTGCTATAATCAGCCATGTCTCCTCCCCTTTCCATATAAAAGAAGCCTGAATTCTAACTCAGGCAACATGATTCTTTGCGACACCAGTCCACTATCTTCTTGGCCTAGTGGCTTTCTGAATAAAATCGCTATTCTTTCCCCTGACATCTGTCTCTCGATTTACTGGCCTGTTGTGCAGTGAGCAGTGCAAGTTAGGCAGACAGCTTCCTTGCCCCATCCTCCACCCGACACCACTGAGGCCACTTACCCACTGTCTCTTCTTCACCTCCCTCTGCCTTCCCTTCTTTTCCTGCCACTTCGAGACACCTCGAAGCCCACACTCGGCGCCTCAGTGCCCTCACCTATGGCCAGTGCTTCACCCACCACCTTGGGATTGACTTCCATGTTCCATGTGCTGCTCTGGACTCAAAGTTTCCACTTGAGAGTTCTATAGTTTATCTCTGTGACCAAAAGCTGACACCCACTGAAGTCAGTTTCTCTTCCAGAGTTCCTTTTCCCCGGCTCAGTGAATGACACAAGCATGGAGCCGACTGTGCAAGCCAGACACTCCAAACTGCGTTTTCTTCTTCATTCTCCCTCATGTCCCACACAAAATCAGTCCGGAAGTTCTGTCCATCCTATGCAATGGGCTCAGTACCCGCCCTCTTCTCACCTTCACTGCTGCTGTCCAGAGGGAAGCCCCTGTTACTTTGCACCTGGCCTCAGGAACTACAGATCTGAGGTTGGCTGGCTCCAGGCCCTCTTCAGCTTACTCTCTGTGCAGCAGGCAGATCAACGGTTAGACTCCGCACCCGGATCACATCCTTCTCTTGCTTTCAGATTATCACTGTGAACAAACTCTGCAACCCACCACCAGGGTCCTTCACAGTTCAGCGTCAGGCCACCATTCTTGCCTCACTCCCAGCCATTTCAGCACCCTCCTTGGTCACTCAGCGTGCAAGGACTATAGCATGTCCTGTTAGGCCTCTGCACTGCAGCTCGTGTTGTTATCCAGAACACCCTCCCACCCAGGCCAACGAAGTAAAGGCACAGCACATGCTAACACTTTCTCCCCAGAGCCCTAACTGAAAGTCCTGACAACTGGCTGCTCCCTCACCCCATGCATGTGTGCAAACACACTTTTGCACACTGCACAAGCAGATGGACTTCGTGTATTTAGTTATTTACACATCTATCTACACAATATGGGGGATCAGTCTGAGGGCAGGAGCAGCCATCTTTGTCCATTCCTACAAATTCAGCATTTAACATAAATCCTGTCAATTACTAGGCATTAAATGTCTGGATGCAATGATCTCAATTTTACCCTTTGAACTCCACAGTAAGGCAAAGTTGGAACTACTCTGTAGCTCGTTTGACCTGAAAGAAAATACCTGAGCCTGGGGCTTAGGTGACCTTAGGTGGGTTCCTAGCTCCTCTGGTCATTGGTAGGGTGATCTGACGCAAGCTCTGAAGACGCTCTGGGCCTGGGTCTCCTCATCCATACACAGGAGGGAACTGACAAAGTTATGAGGTTGTCTCAGTTCTGCCATCCAAAGACTCTGAAGTACTGCACGACTGCACCTCCAGGGTCTGACATCCAGAAAGTTATGGGGACACGTGCCACTACTGCTCCCCGCTGGGTGTGTACAGACTCACCCTCCGCTTCCCCAAGCCTCATTCTGCCTGTTCAAGGAGCTGCCTCTGGGCAGGAACTGATAAAAGTCTTACTAAAACAAGGTATCAGCACTGGCGGGTTAATTCATGCCCGAAACAAGTAGAGACAGCGTCATATTCCAAACGTTAAGGGTGCACCTGCCCAGCCAAGCCCCACCCAGGGGATCTTCCCTACTCAGAATGAGCTGGCTTGAGGCAGAGACAGGGCAGGAGGAAGAAAGGGGTCCTCAGGAAGACAGAAGAAACTAGGAGGCTGGAAAGCACACTTCATCTTCTTTTCTTTGCTCTCGCTAACGCATATTCCTTCAGAGTTCTAGTTCTGCCTCGCTTTCACTAAGTAAAAGAAGAAATTAAGGCCCAGAGATGGAATCAGCTAGTCCCAGGTCACTTCTGGGGAAGACTGGTTAGTGACTGTGCTGGGTCTTAGGGCTCCCAACTCCCAGTTCATCGCTACTGAGCTTGCATTGGACACACCTGCAGAGGCTGGAAGAGTGTGGGGCTCAGGAAAGGGGCCCGGAGGTCCTCAAGTTGGCTCACTAGTCTAAAGAAGGCTGAAAGCACAACTGCTCCGGAACAGAGCCTGGGAAATCATGTGGCTAGAGAGAGCACTAATCTCTCCCAAGTCCAGTGCTTTGCAAGCAGTTTATAATTCAAATGTTTTCTTGAGGGTCACATTGCCCATTCTTAGCTGAGAAGCCATTCTGCACCTCTCCTCCCCACAGTCGCAAGGTCCTCTACATTCTGGATGATAAAAAGATAGCGTCAAAAATAACAATTTAGCAGCCTGGTGTCATGGCACCTAAGGCTCCAGGAGCAATAAGGGATGCACTCCCACCCACCCTTGTCATCAACCACCAGGGAACTAGCCAGGTGCAAGGAGCTCTCACCTACTTGCCTTAGTCTCCAACTTCCTGCTCTGCTCCTTGGGATGACTGTCTCACAGATGCCAGATTCAAAAAGTTCTCATCAGATGCTGAATGCAGAACAAGAGGACATCTCAATTACTGGGAAACTTGCCAGTGTAAGGAATGTGAGGACTGGGAGACATCTTCTCCTCTCATCAGTATTCTGAGGCTTCTCCCACCCCCTGCCCTGCAAAACCCCTGGCCATTCTGCCCTCTGCCTGCATAGCCTCCAGTCTGGGCTCAGTTATATGAGTGTGGATGGGAAGGCAAGTGCAATCCATGAAAGACACTGGGCTTCTTCAGGACAAAAATCCTATTTCTTACTCTTTGATTCTGAGAGTTCACCTTGTCCCTCTGAACCTCAGTGCTTCTTTAAAACAAGGGCACTTTCAGGAAGAAAATATGAGAAGAGCGATAAGGAATGAATTGCAAGGCAGCACTATTCTCTTTGCAGGGCTCAGCTTCACTCGTTCTCCTACAAGGGCAGGAGATGTGAAGCAGAACAGACACCAAACACTGAACAGCTGCTCCAGCTGTGTCGGTGCTGGCCTGCCTCCTGGGCCTAAGCTCTGGGTCTGGAAGGAACCCTGGCTTTTCTCTGGCCCCTCTGCCCACTCTACAGTGCATACTCCAGGCTGCCTTTGTACAGCCCGCCAGCAACAGAAAAGGCAAAGGGCCCTGCCCAGCTGTAATCTCCCTGGGCCAGAGGCTACTGAGCTCAGGGGTGAGGCTGGTTCCCTCCAGAAAGTTCTTGCCACACACGCCTCAGCAGAGGGACATTTGGAGTGTTTCTGCTCCACATTTCACAAAAAGGCAAGTACCCAGCTGGCAGGAGAGCTGCCTTATTTCTGGGATACTAACAGATCCTGGGGCTTCAAGCCCCAGAATTCCAGTCCTCACCAGACTTTCCAAGCACTCTTTAAGTGACAGGAGTAGATAAAGTAAGAAATGTCTTCATTCACCTCAGGAACACTGCATAAGATCTCAAATAAATGGCATGCCTTTATAAAGAAGGGCAAGATAAGAAGGTTCACACCAAGAATAACTCAAACCGAATTCAAATTGCTGCAAGCTGTAAGAACCTGGACAAGGCTCTGTATTAGTAAAACAGGAATGATTCCCAAATTACAAAAGGTAACCTACAGTTACCTTCAGTTCTAGAAGGATTAAATGTACGTGTGGTGCTTTGTAAGCTACCTTACAAAGAGTGACAGAATGTGAGGTGTAATTCTTACTCATTTCTAGATTAGTCAGTGATTGCCCCTAAAATGTTGTTTGTACATGAGATGGAGGGTTCCTAAGGGCTGGATATGTTCCAAAGAGACAGGGTTTCTCATCTGCCTGACTGAGTCGAAACAGGAGCATCCGAGACTTCCCAAGCTGGCTCCCGGACAAGGCTTAGCTAAATAAATCCGAAGTAATTATTTTCTGTTTTTAATCATCTGCCAAGTTCAAAGGAAAATACATTAAAAAAAAAAAAAAAACTAAACGGAGGGGTAGGGAGCTGGGTTGTGGAAACAGCCTCGTGTGTAAAGGAAAAGAAGCCCAGAGTCAGCTGGGGCTGAACCCCAAGCTGGCTTCTGGGCTCTCTGGGGGTGCTGTCTCCCCAAGACCCTGGCCAGGCTGGGCCTTAACCACCCTCTCCAACTGCTTCAGCTCTGATCCCTGCAACAACTTCGAGGTGCGACTGTCTGATCATCAGTGCCTTGATTTTCCATTCCCAGACTTCAGCACAGTGTTTTAAAATCCGTGTGGTTGGGCTCTTTTCAAAGTTGCCTTTGTGGGAGGGAGGCAAAACAGGTGCCTCTGAGATAATGAAAAAAGCGAGAAATCGCTACCGCATAAAACACAGAGCCCCACGTGACCAGCCTCTTGGCTTCCACCCGCACACTGCCAGCCGGTCTGCCCGCCACCCTCTGGGAAACAACCCCAGGCTCATCCTGGCTCGGCCCCACAGGACAGACGCGCCAGGATAGAGTCCGTTTCTCAGTTCTTTGTCCCAATAATCTAGGCAGGCCAGTGCTATCGGCCTCTCTCAAAGCCTGGGGGCGGTGAAAAAGGTGATTTTTGGCCGAACGGATCTGCGCCGGACCCGAAACCTGGTTTTCTGACCGCAAACGCTGGTTTTTATTTCGCGGAGCGCGGAGCACTGGGTGGGAGGGCAGTCGTCCTCCGCGGGACTGGGGGCCGCCTCGGGCTGCAGGTGCGGCTGCAGCCGGCCGGTTCGGAAGCAGCTTCCCGCGCGCTCCGAAGCTGATCCCCGGGCGGACCTAACGAGTCCGGCATCCAGGGAAGCTGCACGCGCCAACCGGCCTCGCTCGCCCCGTCCTACCTCAGTTTCCTCACTTGCCTTCGCGGACGTCACGAACCGCACAGACCCCCAGCGAGCCGCAAGTACGACTCTCGCTCCCCGGCCTCGCGCCTCTAGCCAACGATGCCGGGTGGGCTGACTGATAAACCCTCCTGGGCCCCAGGGGTCCCAGGGTGGACCCCGCGCCTGCGCAGCTTCGCGCCTGCGCCGCCGCGCGCGCTCCGCCCACGTGACCCGCCCCGCCCACCGCGGCTCAGGGCCTGGCGCGCCGCGGCGCTGTCTCGCGCTGCGAGCGCGCGGCCAACCCGCTGTGGCTCTCGAGACCCACTCTCCTGCAGCCCCTAGTTCTCGCAGCTCCAGCTTAGCTCAGTCCTTCGCTAGCGGTGACCCTAGACTCCCGACTCATTTGTCAGGAGCCCCTTCTGGAGCAAAAGGAGGCTCTCGACTGCCCTGTTTGGATCTGGAAGCCCTGTAGCCCGAAGACAGCCCCTTTCAGTCAGTTCAGTCGCTCAGTCGTGTCCGACTTTTTGCGACCCCATGGGCTGCAGCACGCCAGGCCTCCCTGTCCATCCCGAGCTCCGGGAGTTTACGCAAACTCATATCCATAGAGTCTGTGATGCTATCCAACCACCTCATCCTCTGTCTTCCCCTTCTCCTCCTGCCTTCAATCTTTCCCAGCATCAGGGTCTTTTCCAATGAGTCAGTTCTTTGCATCAGGTGGCCAAAGTATTAGAGTTTCAGTCCTCACCGTTTTTGAGCAGCTAATTTTTCAAGGCTTTTCTGTCTTTGGGGGTTTTTCCTTTTGTATAGGGAGCGAGAAGCGTTAGGTCGGACCCATTGTGGTGAGTGTCCCTTCATGCAAGTTCACAGTTGCCAGCCTCTGACCCCCATCCCGCAGCCCCATTCACCTTCAGAGTGCTGTCTGCTGGGCAGAGGGTGGCGAGTGGCGGCCTGGAGCACTGGCTCCTGGGATGTTGCCAGACTTCACAGATTCTGAAGTCAGGGTCTAGTCTGACCCAAATGGTTCTTCCATACATTTGTTTACTTGTTATGTGTTAAACGTTCACACTATTTTATAAAAGTCCGCGATTGAGAGAACACCTTTTCAGAGATAGGAAGAACTGACTCACAGGACACTTAAAATTTCACTGGGACCACTGATCAGTCACAAGGTAGTGTGCAGTGAAAGAGCAGAGCAGGGCTGACACACACCCACTGCATTTTGCCCCCTGAGTTCACCTGGCACTGCCTACTGTTGTGCAAAGTCCAGAGGTCTGGTTCACCTTCCCAACCTTCCCAGTTCAGACTCTAAGTATCTTGTAAATTTATGGGCCATTTAATTCTATGGTCCCCAACCTTTTTTGCATCAGGTGGCCAAAGTATTAGAAAATATTTGATATGATTTGGTACAATGTTTAAGTGTAGTCATAAAGAGACTTTCATGGAAGACCATTTTTCTGCAGATGTGGGGTTTTTTCATGAAAGACCATTTTTCTGCAGATGGTGATTTCAGGATGATTCAAGCACATTATTTTTATTGTGCACTTTTCTATTATTGAAGGAAATGGCAACCCACTCCAGTATTCTTGTCTGGAAAATCCCATAGACAGAGGAGCCTGGCAGGCTACAGTCCATGGGGTTACAAAAAGAGTCAGACAGGACTGAGCAACTTCACTTATTTCTATTATTATTATATCAGTCCCACCTCAGATCATCAGATTTTGGAGGATGGAGATCCTTGTTTTAAGAGACCTGTCCTTCAGCAGATGGTGAATTCCTTTTCTTCATCTTTAGGAACCCGGAGCCTGGCCCAAGGCCAGCAGGGAGGTATAGATGGGAAGTGTTGTAAAAGAGAGGGTGTTTCTAGGTTGGAGGTGAGAGCAATCCATTTGAGTGATCTTGCAGATTTCTTTCAGGAGTAGGTATTTGAAGGCCTGAAAATATTTGATATGATTTGGTACAATGTTTAAGTGTAGTCATAAGAAGACAGTTTACCCCTAGAGGGCCTTTCTCACTCCTGTTAATAAATACCTTCTTACCCCGTGAAGCGGAGAGGGAAAAGGCTTATTCTAGCCATCCTGCAATAAGGTATTTAGTCAACAGGGAGAAAGGCTGCAGGGAAGAAGAGCCACTTAGAACAAAACAGGAAACCATTTCCCTTGGGTATGGGTCCCTGGAGACTGACCATTAATGACAGAACCATACAGGGGTCAGAATCCTGAAGTGGAAGGTTCCCTGAGGCTGCAGCTCTGGATAATTACCAAATGCAAAAAGCCAGGATTATATTTACACTTTTGTAGCATTCCAAAGCTCTGGATTTCAAAAGCCAAGATAGATCTGATAGCTAATTAACACACTCCTTACACTCCCAACTGGTCCAAGAAGGCACAGGCTGAACTCATTAAAAAGTTGTCATCAGACCAGAAGAATGAGTTATGAGCAAGTAGGCACAGGAAAACTCAAAAAACTCAAGGATTAAAAACAAAAACACCAATACCAATCTGCCAAGCTTCAAAGAGAAAAGTAGTTCTGGTGTCCTGAAGACCATGAAATAACCTAGATTTTGAATTTATGGGCGTAGAACTGAAGGTTGACTAGGAGCTTTGTGACAACTTAGCTGTGTTACCCTCTCGATAGGGGCAGGAAAACTGTTCCGTCCTTCACAAATCCCCTGGGGCAGGCAGAAAACATTGCTAACAGGAGGCAGAGATTTGTAAGTAAAAATTCATGATTCTTTCAGTGTCACAGCCACCTGTAGACTGACCTATCTTCATCTGTTCACTCAGCAGTAATCCAGGCCAACAGCATAACATGATTCTTTAAGTTGGTGGTCCTGCCGAGTGTCTGGCTCACTGGGAACAGTTCTGGAAGCAGCTAGCATCACCATGAAAGTAAAGTAAAAATGGGTGCTTGATTTCATCTTCTCAGGCCGGGTTCTCATTCTGTGGATGCATAAAAGTCAAATCAAGATCTGGAAACATGTATGAACCACAGAAACAGATGTGCGTGGGTCAGCTCCAGCTATCTTTCTACTTGTCAATATCTCCAAATTCCCCTCTTCCTTATTTTTTAAAAAGGATTATAAAGATGCTCTGCCTCCACAGTGTGCCTCACAGCGAAACCTCTCCGGAGCCCTCAGGAGACAATACCTGGGTCACCAGATGGATCAATGACTAACCCGGAGCTGGATGCTATGCTCGATCATTCTGTCCCTCAGTTGAAGAAGCAGGGCTGCCTTGAGTGTCCTCACTCATTATATTTGCTCCATCCACATTTATTCGATTAGAAAGCTTTAGTTCTAAAGCTTGCTTCCAAAGCAAGTAACAGAAACGGACCACGTGCTGCCCCGAGGTGCTCCTGTGGTTCAATATAGTCATCAAGCATCCAGGTCCTTTTGCTTCTTTGCTCTGTTAGCCATCTGTTGGTTCATGTTAAGTCTGTTTCCTCTTACCGTCAAAGGATGCTTTCCAAGACCCATCAAGGGGAGGGGCCAGTTAGACTAAGGGAACAAAGGCGAGAGCCTCACTCTGATTGGCCAGTCGTGGTAGACAGGGTATTTCTGTGCTCTGATTGGTCTAAGTGTGGGTTAGTGCCTATCTCTTACATCACTGCACGCACACTTTAAAGGATAAATAGAAGTGCAATTAATGTGTTAAGGTATTCCTAAAACATCTTCACATCAAAAGTTTAACTCTTCTGCATTTTTAGACTCAGAATCATTGATGTCTGCATTTGTCACAGAGAAGGGAATGGCAAACCACCTCAGTATTCTTGCCTTGAGAACCCCATGAACAGTATGAAAAGGCAAAATGATAGGATACTGAAAGAGGAACTCCTCAGGTCGGTAGGTGCCCAATATGTTACTGGAGATCAGTGGAGAAATAACTCCAGAAAGAATGAAGGGATGGAGCCAAAGCAAAAACAACACCCAGTTGTGGATGGGACTGGTGGTAGAAGCAAGGTTCCATGCTATAAAGAGAAATATTGCATAGGAACCTGGAATGTCAGGTGCATGAATCAAGGCAAATTGGAAATGGTCAAACAGGAGATGGCAAGAGTGAACATCGACATTCTAGGAATCAGCGAACTAAGATGGACTGGAATGGGTGAATTTAACTCAGATAACCATTTTATCTACTAGTGTGGGCAGGAATCCCTCAAAAGAAATGGAGTAGCCATCATAGTCAACAAAAGAGTCCAAAATGCAGTACTTGCATTTTGGATGCAATCTCAAAAACAACAGAATGATCTCTGTTTCCAAGGCAAACCATTCAGTACCACAGTAATCCAAGTCTATGCCCCAACCAGTAATGCTAAAGAAGCTGAAGTTGAACAGTTCTGTGAAGACCTACAAGACCTTCTAGAACTAACACCCAAAAAAAAGATGTCCTTTTCATTATAGGGGACTGGAATGCAAAAGTAGGAAGTCAAGAAATACCTGGAGTAACAGGCAAATTTGGCCTTGGGGTACAGAATGAAGCAGGGCAAAGGCTAATAGAGTTCTTCCAAGAGAACTCACTGGTCATAGCAAACACCCTTTTCCAACAACACAAAAGAAGACTCTACACGTGGACATCACCAGATGGTCAACACTGAAATCAGATTGATTATATTCTTTGCAGCCAAAGATGGAGAAGCTCTATTCAGTCAGCAATAACGACCAGGAGCTGACTGTGGCTCAGATCATGAACTCCTTATTGCCAAATTCAGACTTAAATTGAAGAAAGTGGGGGAAACCACATTCAGGTATGACCTAAATCAAATCCCTTATGATTATATAGTGGAAGTGAGAAATAGATTTAAGGGGCTAGATCTGATAGACAGACGGAGGTTCGTGACACTGTACAGGAGACCTGAACCAAGACAATCCCCAAGAAAAAGAAATGCAAAAAAGAAAAGTGGCTGTCTGAGGAGGCATTACAAATAGCTGTGAAAAGAAGAGAAGCGAAAAGCAAAGGAGAAAAGGAAAGATATATCCGTTTGAATGCAGAGTTCCAAAGAATAGCAAGGAAAGATAAGAAAGCCTCCCTCAGCTATCAGTGCAAAGAAATAGAGGAAAACAATAGAATGGGAAAGACTAGAGATCTCTTCAAGAAAATGAAAGATACCAAGGGAATATTTCATGCAAAGATGGGCTCAATAAAGGACAGAAATGGTATGGACCTCACAGAAGCAGAAGATAATAAGAAGAGGTAACAAGAATACATAGAAGAACTATACAAAAAAGATCTTTCCAACCCAGATAATCATGATGGTGTGATCACTCACACTCAGCTAGAGCCAGACATTCTAGAATGAGAAGTCAAGTGGGCCTTAGAAAGCATCACTACAAACAAAGCTAGTGGAGGTGATGGAATTCCAGTTGAGCTATTTCAAATCCTGAAAGATGATGCTGTCAAAGTGCTGCAATCAATATCCCAGGAAATTTGGACAACTCAGCAGTGGCCACAGGACTGGAAAAGTTTAGTTTTCATCCCAATCCCAAAGAAAGGCAATGCCAAAGAATGCTCGAACTACCGTGAATTGCACTCATCTCACATGCTAGTAAAGAAATGCTCAAAATTCTCTAAGCCTGGCTTCAGCAATACGTGAACTGTGAACTTCCAGATGTTCAAGCTGACTTTAGAAAAGGCAGAGGAACCAGAGATCAAATTGCCAACATCCACTGGATCATCGAAAAAGCAAGAGAGTTCCAGAAAAACATCTACTTCTGCTTTATTGACTATCCAAAGCCTATGACTGTGTGGATCACAATAAACTGTGGAAAATTCTGAAAAGAGATGGGCATACCAGATCACATGAACTGCCTCTTGAGAAACCTATATGCAGGTCAGGAAGCAACAGTTAGAACTGGACATGTGACAACAGACTGGTTCCAAATAGGAAAAGGAGAACGTCAAGGCTATATATTGTCACCCTGCTTATTTAACTTCTATGCAGAGTACATCATGAGAAATGCTGGGCTGGAGGAAGCACAAGCTGGAGTCAAGATTGCCAGGACAAATATCAATAACCTCAGATATGCAGATGACACCACCCTTATGGCAGAAAGTGAAGAAGAACTAAGACTCTTGATGAAAGTGAAAGAGGAGGGTGAAAAAGTTGGCTTAAAGCTCAACATTCAGAAAACTGAGACCATGGCATTCGGTCCTATCACTTCATGGAAAATAGATGGGGAAATAGTGGAAAGAGTGGCTGACTTTATTTTTCTGGGCTCCAAAATCACTGCAGATGGTGATTGCAGCCATGAAATTAAACAATGCTTACTCCTTGGAAGGAAAGTTATGACCAGTCTAGACAGCATATTAAAAAGCAGAGACATTACTTTGCCAACAAAGGTCCATCTAGTCAAGGCTATGGTTTTTCCAGTGGTCACGTATGGATGTGAGAGTTGGACTATAAAGAAAGCTGAGTGCCAAAGAATTGATGCTTTTGAACTGTGGTGTTGGAGAAGACTCTTGAGAGTCCCTTGGACTGCAAGAAGATCCAACCAGTCCATCCTAAAGGAGATCAGTCCTGGGTGTTCATTGGAAGGACTGATGTGGAAGCTGAAACTCCAATACTTTGGCCACCTGATGCAAAGAGCTGACTCATTTGAAAAGACCCTGATGCTGGGAAAGATTGAAGGTGGGAAGAGAAGGGAACGACCGAGGATGAGATGGTTGGATGGCATCACTGACTCAATGGACATGGGTTTGGGTGAACTCTGGGAGTTGGTGATGGACAGGGAGGCCTGGCCTGCTGTGGTTCATGGGGTCACAAAGAGTCGAACACAAATGAGCGACTGAACTGATTATCCTTGGGCTATTATGTTAGAAACACTGATGATGCAGCATTTCTTAAAAACAGTTCCACTATTGTCTTCTGCTCCAAATCAACAGGAAGTTTTGATAAATAGATGTTTTACATCTTAATGGCAGTCCTTCAAAACACATGAATTGTGATAACAATCTCTTATTGCTTTGGAATTTCTTTTATCTATATCAAGATATTTGGGGAATTTTCCTTTGCTTTATAATCCTTTGGCATGAATCTTGTGAAATATAATAGACTTCATATGTGTGTGAGGGGTGATTGGGGGGTAGCTTTATTTCTTGGCTCTATAAACCTCTTTTGATTGTTGTTTTGCAGGGAAACAGAAAAATGAAGTCATTCCTCTGATAACAAAATTTCCTTTCAGTTCAGTTCAGTTCAGTCACTCAGTCATGTCCGACTCTTTGCAACCCCATGAATCGCAGCACGCCAGGCCTCCCTGTCCATCACCAACTCCCAGAGTTCACTCAGACTCGCATCCATCGAGTCCGTGATGCCATCCAGCCATCTCATCCTCGGTCGTCCCCTTCTCCTCCTGCCCCCAATCCCTCCCAGCATCAGAGCTTTTTCCAATGAGTCAACTCTTCGCATGAGGTGGCCAAAGTACTGGAGTTTCAGCTTTAGCATCATTCTTTCCAAAGAAATCCCAGGGTTGATCTCCTTGAGAATGGACTGGTTGGATCTCCTTGCAGTCCAAGGGACCCTCAAGAGTCTTCTCCAACACTAATATAAATTTATTTTTTAGTTGCTATTTCCATGAATTTCTGTGTTCACGATGACTTTTTCACTTTAGTGCCAAGTCACTATGTAATCTCTCAGAAGATTTTTATACAGCAATTAAACTCAACTCATGGAGGATAAACAGTGTGCACTTGTAACTCAATGCAGCTTAACTAATATAACATCCAAGTTTTATAAGGAAACATAAATGTCTGAAGTGAAGTGAAGTGAAAGCCACTCAGCCATGTCCGACTCTTTGCAACCTCATGGACTATACAGTCCATGGAATTCTCCAGGCCAGAATACTGGAGTGGGTAGCCTTTACCTTCTCCAGGAAATCTTCCCAACCCAGGGATCAAACAGGGGTCTCCTGCATTGTAGTCAGATTCTTTACCAACTGAATTATGAGGGAAGCCCAAACCCCTGAAAGTAGTTGCGAAAGTTACATGAAAGAACAATGAGACAAAATTTATCTTACTAAGTATCAAAATACACCATAAAGCCATTCAGGTGAACAGTGTTTTCTAAAACCTCTGCTTTATCTATATCCTAGTTTTCCATCCTGCTATTAATTTCCTTCTCAGTTTTTTTTTTTTNTTTTTCTTTTCTGTTTTTTTTTTTTTTTTTTTTTTGCTGGACACTAAGGTCCAGGGAAGCTTTCCTGGTCACCGGCATTCTGAATATTGTCCCACATCGCTGCTGGAAAAGTAACACTTTCCATGACTCCCCAGTTAGAGGATGACCGGAAGCTCTGAGTCTGGCACTTTCTTAGACTTGGCCCTATGTACTTCTTCCCTTGCCTAATTTTAATCTATATCTTTTCCCTATAATAAAGTATAACTGTGAGCATAACAGCATTCAGTGAGTTCTGCAGGTTCCCCAAGTGAATTATCAAACCTAAGTGTGGTTTCAAGAACCCTAAACTTGAAGTTGGTGTCAAAAGTCTTACTCCCTTGGACACATATATATGTATGGCTGAGTCCCTTAGTGTCCACCTGAAACTACCACAACATTGTTAATCAGCTATACTCCAATAGAAAAAAGTTTTTAAATAAAAAATAGATATTTAACAAAAAAAAGTCTTGCTCCCTCAAACTCCTCACTGTCCTTGATAGTTTCAGGGGCATCTGGGTTATGCTAGCATAGTGAAACCAGCTAAGAACCTTTCTATCAACTCACTGTATTGTTATATTTTTCTGAGTCATTGTCCATTTCAACTAAATTTTAAGATATATGTATTTAAAGTTGACCCCAGTCTGTGTGATCACAAAGAGTCGGACACGACTGAGTGACTTTCACTTCTCTTCACTTCCTAATGATAGTCTAAAAGAACTCTGCTTTCCCTCTGGTTAGATCCCATTTCTCAATCCAGCTATCAATTTCCTTTCTTATTTTTGCTTGAATTAAAAAAAAAAAATAAGTTGCATCTGACAGGAGAAATTTGTGTTGTACCAGCACATGCCTTGGAAAGACTTAAGTAATGCAAAAGATTGACTTTTTTTTTCTAATCTACTGACAAGCTCTTGTAAATCAAAGAAATGAAGGAGAAAGCAGCTGCCTCACCACTCAAATACTGATTTGTTCAAATGTTTCAATGTCTCATGATACAATAAAACCACAAAAATTTTCTTTAAAAACAGTTTTATCAGCTTTAGTAAAGTACAATTTTTTATTAAAGAACTGAGATAAAGTTCACCAGTTTTGACTGTTGAAAACCCACATATACCGCATATACCTACGGCCACCTGCATAGTCGTCGTATGGAACTTTTCTATGACCCATGATCAACAGTTCCTGCACGGCTCTTTGTGGGCAATCCCTTCCCCAGACTGCTAGCCTCAGGGGGTCACTGATCTGCTTTCTAGCACTACAGTTTTGTTTTTTGTAGAATCTCATATAAATGGAATCATATAATACATAGCGTTTTATTTGGCTTCTTTCTCTTAGAATAATGCTTTTGAGCGTTTATTGCTGTTTACACTAGTACTCTGTGGCTGCCCTGGTGGCTCAGATGGTAAAGAATCTGCCCTCAATGCAGGAGACCCGGGTTTGAACCCTGGGTTGGAAAGATCCCCTGGAGAAGGGAATGGCAATCCACACCAGTATTCTTGCCTGGAGAATAACATGGACAGAGGAGCCTGCCAGACTATAGTCTATGGGCCACAAAGAGGTGGACATGACTGAGCAACTAACACACACACACCAGTACTTCATTCCTTCTTGTTGCTAAGAGCTGTTCCATTGTATATGTATGCCAGACTTTGTTTTTCTATTCACCAGTTGATGGCTGTATTTGGGTTGTTTCTGGCTTTTTGTCAGCTATGAATAAAGCTGCTGGGAACATTTGTCTGCAACCTCTGGACATCTGTTATCATTTCTCTTGGATCAATGTCTAGGAGTGGTCACATGGTCAGTGTATGTTTAACTTTATAAGACAGTCGCAAACTGTTTTCTAAACTGCCTGTATGATTTTCATTCCCACCAGCAGTGTGTAAGAGTTCCAACTGCTCCACATCCTCACCAAATTTGGTATTTTCAATCATCCCCTGTAGTTGCCATTAGACCCCTGAAGCCACTCTTCAGTGCTTTAGGGCTTACAGTCCAGTCTCTATAAAGACCCTGCAGCAGTCCCGGGGCAGAGAGGGCTCAGGCCCTCTGTCTTGTTGGGTAACCCCAATTCCATCTCTTCCATTAGTCTTAGAAATCTGGATCTGGCTTCTCTGCCCTCTCCTTCTTCCCAAGTATTGGCTTGTTTCTCCTGACGTAACTGCGTAACTGATTAGAAACAGAAAACTTCTATTCCTCACTCTGTTCCCAAGAGGTAGACTCTTCTTATTCCCTGTTTCTGATGAACCGGAAGGAACAGCCGACATCAGCTGTGTGTTTGCGCCTATCTGTATCCCACTCTGGTCCTGTCTCTTTGACTCTTCATCTAGCTATATGTAGGTCTGTTTTGATACACTCTAAGGCTGTATGTGCATAGCACAAGTTCTAGAAGGAAACCCCACAAACGCATAACAATGCTTCCATTCTGGGAAGGAGAAAGATTTACTTTTCAACATGTAGGCTCATGTTGGTATTTTTAAAGCAATATAATTAAAAGGAAAATAGCTACACTGCTTAAAAAAAAAAAAAGGTTTCCTCGTAGTCCACATTTTGGGCATCCTTCTGCTCTAGGAGCTTTCTATAGTTATTCCTAGCTCTGCCCATGTCTCGTTGAATTATTATTATTTTAAAAAATCACCTACACTTTCTGGAGGCTAGAGAAGACACTCAGAACTCCCAGGCAAAAAGAATCCTGTGTAGCAAGACAGGGCTGCTCCATATTCATTAGAGGTTCTTGGGGAGACTCAATTTCTTCCTAAAAACATTTAGAAGGAAGAGCATCCCATAGAGTCTAGATTGGCATAACACTGTCTAATTTTTGTCTCTTTTCTTAGTGTCTCATTCAGTATAGCCCATGTTGAGATGATAAAAAGCACTGTCTCCCAAACCACAGGTAACCAGTTTTAGACAATAGTAGGCTGCCACCAGCCAGTCCTTCTGGAAGCAGATGAAGGCTTCCTCCTCGCCTGCACCTTCCTCACCTTCCTCACCTCCCCTTCCTTCCTCACCTTGCCTTATGTTCTCTTGCTGATATCTCAAAGTGTCCCCAGCTTCCCCTCATTGGCACACTGCCAAGACACCCCAGGACCTGGCTGGAGCCAGCACATGCTGTTTCTGCCTCAGTGACTGGGATGGCCAGGGCTGCTTCAGGAAAGAGCCAAGTGGTGAATATTCCTCACACACTTCTCAGCCTCACCACAGGAGGCCTCCCCTCTAGGCAGGCAAGGTCTCCTCTTTGCTGATTGAATGCCTCTTCCCTGCAAATGGCCATTAGAGCAATGCTTGTGCCACCCATGAATCAATGTCTTCTCCATGCTTGGTTCTGGGCACACCGCTGCACAGTGTAAGCTGTGCCTTCTCCCTGGTCAGACACTGTGGGCAGCCAGCAAGGCCAGGCATGGGACTGGATCCACCCAACAGGGACACAGCAGCCCTCTTCTGGGGCTCTCACAGTTCATCAAGAAGGCTTCTCAAGTCTCAGCCTCAGCCTCAACCGTCTGCTATTCAGCCATCCTGCCGTTTGTATGCGTTTCTGAACATCAAGATATCTTTGCATGTGCTGTTTCCCCCAGTCTAAACTGCCCTTCCTTATGCTTTTCTGCCTGTGAAACTCCTCCTTGTTCTTCAACACCCAGGTCAGTTGCCATCTGTGCAGTGCTTTCCTCACACTCTACCTGAGTTAATTTCACTCTTCTGGGCTCCTGAGTATTGTTTTTATTTCTGTTCCCTCTCTCTGTCTCCCCCACTGGAGAAGGACCTCGAGGGTAGAGACTGTGTTCGTCACAGCCACGCTCCCAGACAAGGACTTGGCAACTGTTATTAAGAAGAATGGCTTGGCTCTCCCGCTACTATCCTGAGATAGGCATTCTCATTGTGGAAACGAACCCACAGAGGAAAGTTTCAATGGATCAACCAGATTTCACTACAGTTTTCTCCAAAGAGGATTCTATGATTAGTGATTTAAGTTACTACTGCACTCCAACCAGCAGGCACACCTTTACTGAAATGTTAAGCATCTGACAAACACCCACCACCCCACTGAGTCAGTGTGCTGAAGTCAGAAGTTCCAAGATTTAGTAACATGCCTGCCAGCTTGATCATTGGCCAGACCTTCCAACCACGCTACTCAGGAGAGAAAAATCAAACCTTTCTTCCAAAGGATGCTGTACCGCTCCTAAATGTTTTTCCCTGGGGGTGTAGTATACATGACTGAATTTGAAGAATGTTTTTTCTGAACACCTGGAATGTAGTCTTCCATATTTTCCAACAAGTAAATGCATAGCTTCATGTAGCAAATGATTTATATTAATAGATACTCATTTTTGCTGAAAGGGTTTCCTAGATAATATTGTGACTAAAGTTCATAATGATTCCGGGATTTCCTCTGCAAGCCCCCAATTTAGAACTGTTCTAGGGGTACACTTGAAGGCTATTCAGTACAATTTAAGGCTGTTCTGTACCTTCTGGGGGGTGCAGCTTTGGGACTCTATTGAATACCAAAATCTTAGCTTTGAGTGTCAAACTTCCCAAATTAATGTCACCCAGCAGTCTCTGAAATGTTAATTTCAGTTAGTTCACTCCTCAAAAGGCTCCATGTTTATTTATTTGTTCTTTTAAAGAAAGTACTAATAAACCATGCAACCAAGTTGATTGTGTCTTAAACCCAAGAGTCAAGCTGGATCTTTGATACTAGGCAGGGTCCTGTGTAGTTCCTGGGCACAAAGACTTTTGATGTTCCCCATTTCTTTGATTACAAGAAATAGCCTTCATTCAGCCTCCCTGGCCTTCCCTGAGGTCCAACGGTCAGATTCAAGCAGGAGGAACAATATTGCAGTCTTGGGCAAGGTCCTGGTTCTGTATCAAGGGATGTGCTGTGCTTAGTTGCCCAGTCGTGTCCGACGCTTTGCGACCACATGGACTGTAGCCCACCAGGCTCCTCTGTCCATGGGGATTCTCCAGGCAAGAATACTGGAGTGGGTTGCCATGCCCTCCTCCAGGGGATCTTCCCAACCCAGGGATGAAATCCAGGTCTTCTGCATTGCAGGAGGATTCTTTACTGTCTGAGCCACCACGGAAGCCCATCAGGGGATACCCTCGATAATATCTTTGAACTATTTTGTAAATACTGAAGCCCCCTCCAGGTAGAAGTTAAGATCAAGATGGCATGCTGCCCCACAAGCATACTTTAACCCTAACCCTAACTCCAGACCAGTTGGAACCTGAAAGTTGATGATGCTGACTCCTACATACTTCACCACCAACCCATCAGAAGAATGTCCGCAAACTGATCACACCCTCTTTGAATCATAAAACTTCTTACTATCCTCTCTAAGTTGGGACACATAGTTTTTTGAGGCAGGATCCCACTGTGTTCCCCTTTGTCTGGCAAAGTAATAAAGCTATCCTTTTCTACCTCACTCAAAACTGTTTCCAAGGTTTGATTCAGCACCGGTATACAGAGAACATGAGCTTTCAGCATCATCTTGAAAAGATATTTGCATACATATGTTCATAACAGCATTATTTACAATAGCCAAGAGGTGGATGCAACCAAATATCTATCAGCTGGTGACTGGATAAACAAAATGTGGCATACATATGCAATAGAATATTCTTCAGCCTTAAAAGGCAGGAAATCTTGTCACATGCTATAACACGGATGAACCCAGAGGACATCATACTAAATGAAGTAAGACACCCACAAAAGACAAATTTTGTATGATTCTACTTACATGATGTATCTAGAGTCATCTAATTCACAGAAAGACAAAGTGGCTTGGTGGTTTAATGGAGTTAACAGATCTGGAGATCTGTTGCACAACAATGTAAATATACTTTACAGTTACTGAACCATGTACTTGAAAATGATGAAGGCAGTAAACTTTATGTTGCCCATTTTTTTAAACCACAAAGCAACAATAACAATAAAACAAAGCAAAGGTTCTTCAGGATCACTGGGTTTGTCCTTCTATTTTACAAATGGCCCAGAGATTTGCCTAAGGCCATCATCCACATTGGGGTGACTTGACTCATGGCTGGATGCTTTTCTTATTCGAGCAACCTGTCTCTCCATCAGCTCTGGTGAGTTTCCCCTCCTCCTTCATTGGGGAAAGGAGGAGCCCAAGTCAGTGGTGGTCCCAAGCAGAGTCAGGGCAGGAGGAGAGGCCCCTCAATGCACTAAATTCTCATCGGTTCCACTGTCTTCTCTTCATCAGCCTCCTGGGTAGCTCTTTGTTAGGTATTCAAGGCCTATCTTCTTCCTGTTCAATCGCTCAGTCATGTCCGACTCTTTGCAGGCCCGTGGACCGCAGCACACCAGGCTCCCATGTGCTTCCCTGTCCCCTGGAGCTGCTCAAATTTATGTCCAATTGAGTCGGTGATGCCACCCAACCATCTCATCCTCTGTCATCCCCTTCTCCTCCTGCCTTCTATCTTTCTCAGCTTCGGGGTCTTTTCTAATGAGTCGGCTCTTTGCATCAAGTGGCCAAAGTACCAGAGATTCAGCTTCAGCATCAGTCCTTCCAATGAATATTCAGGGTTGATTTCCTTTAAGATTGACTGGTTTGATTTCCTTGCTGTCCAAGGGACTCTCAAAAGTTTTCTCCAGCACCACAGTTCAAAAGCATCAGTTCTTCGGCACTCAGCCTTTTTTATGGTCCAGCTCTCACATCTGTACATGACCACTGGAAAAACCATAGCTTTGACTAGACAGACCTTTGTTGGCAAAATAATGTCTCTGCTTTTTAATACACTGTCTAGGTTGGTAATAGCTTTTCTTCCAAGGAGCAAACGTCTTTTAATTTCATGGCTGCAGTCACCATCTGCAGTGATTTTGGAGCCCCAAAACATAAAGTCTAAAGTCTGTCACTGTTCTCATTGTTTCTCCATCTATTTGCCAAGAAGTGATGGGACCAGATGTCATGATCTTCATTTTTTGAATGTTGAGTTTTAAGCCAGCTTTTTCACTCTTCTCTTTCACCTTCATTGAGAGGCTTCTTAGTTCCTCTTCACTTTCTGCCATAAAGTTGGTGTCTTCTGCATATCTGAGGTTATTGATATTTCTCCCAGCAATCTTGATTCAAGCTGCGATACATCCAGCCTGGCATTTTGCATAATGTACTCTGCATATAAGTTAAATAAAGAGGGTTACAATATACAGCCTTGACATACTCCTTTCCCAATTTTGAACCAGTCTGTTGTTCCTGTTCAGTTCTAAGTGTTGCTTCTTGACCTGCATATAGGTTTCTCAGGAGGCAGGTAAGGTGGTCTGGTATTCAGAAGCAAGAAGAAGTGGGAAGAATACATAGAACTATACAAAAATGGTCTTAATGACCAGGATAACCACGGTGGTGTGGTCACTCACTTAGAGCCAGACATCCTGGAGTGTGAAGTCAAGTGGGCCTTAGGAAGCATTACTACTACAAACAAAACTAGTATATATAATGGAATTCCAACTGAGCTATTTAAAATCCTAAAAGATGATTCTGTTAAAGTGGAGCTCTCAGTGTCAGCGAATTTGGAAAGTTCAGCAGTGGCCAGAGGACTGGAAGAGGTCAGTTTTCATTCCAATTTCAAAGAAGGGGAGTGCTAAAGAATGTTCAAACCACTGGACAATTGCACTCATTTCACATGCTAGTAAGGTTATGCTCAAAATCCTTCATGCAAGACTTCAACAGTAAGTGAACTGAGAACTTCCAGAACTTCCAGATGCCCAAGCTGGGTTTAGAAAAGGCAGAGGAACCAGAGATCAAATTGCCAACATCTGCTGGATCACAGAGAAAGCAAGGGAATTCCAGAAAAACATCTACTTCTGCTTCATTGATTACATGAAAATCTTTGACTGTGTGGATCACAACAAACTTTGGAAAATTCTGAAAGAGATGGGAATACCAGACCACCTTACCTGTCTCCTGAGAAACCTGTATGTGGGTCAGGTAGCAACAGTTAGAACCTTACACAGAATAACTGACTGGTTAAAAATTGGGAGAGGAGTATGACAAATTTGTATTGTCACTATGTTTATTTAACTTCCATGCAGAGCACATCATACAAAATGTTGGGCTGGATGAATCATAAGCAGGAATCAAGACTGCCAGGAGAAATATCAATAATCTCAGATATGCAGGTCATACCACTCTAATGGCAGAAAGTGAAGAGAAACTAAAGAGCCTATTGACAAGGGTGAAAGAAGAGAGTGAAAACGTTGGCTTAAAATTTAACATCCCCAAAACAAAGGTCATGGCATCTAGTTCCGTCACTTCATGGCAAATAGAAGGGGAGAAAGTGGAAGCAGTGACAGATTTTATTTCCTTGGGTTCCAGAATCACTGTGGATGGTGACTGCAGTCATGAAATTAAAAGACACTTGCTCCTTGGAAGGAAAGCTATGACCAACCTACACAGCATATTAAAAAGCCAAGACATCACTTTGCCAACAAAGGTCCATATAGTTATGGACCATATAGCTATGGTTTTTCCAATAGTCGTGTATGGATGTGAGAGTTGGATCAAACAGAAGGCTGAGCACTAAAGAGTTGATGCTTTTGAATTGTGGTGCTGGAGAAGATTTTTGGGAGTCCCTTGGACAGAAAAGAGATCAAATCAATCAATCCTAAAAGAAATCAACCCTGAATATTCACTGGAAGGACCAATGCTGAAGCTGAAGCTCCAATACTTTGGCCGCCTGATCCGAAGAGCCCACTGATTGGAAAAAACCCTGTTGCTGGGAAAGATTGAAGGCTGGGGGAGGAGGGGGTGACAGAGGATAAGATGGTTAGATAGCATCACCATCTCAATGGACATGAGTTTGAGCAAGCTCCAGGAGATAGAGAAGGACAGGGAAGCCTAGTGTTCTGCAGTCCATGGGGTCACAAAGTCAGATACGACCTAGTGACTGAACAACAACATCATTGGAAGCTTACATTGCTTAGTGACTTAAGCTTAAACTTAGGGTCAGGATTAAATTCTAGTTTAATAGGCTTTATCTCTGTAGCCTTGCTTCCCAGGTGGCTCAGGGGTAAAGAACCCACCTGCCAATGCAGAAGATGCTGGTTCAATCCCTGGTCAAGAAGCTCCCCTGGAGAAGGAAATGGCAACCCACTGCACTATTTTTCCCTGAAAAATCCCATGGATAGAGGAACCCGATGGGCTATAGCCCATGGAGTCACAAGAGTCAGATAGGACTTAGCAACTGAGCAACAACTGTAGTCTTAGCTAGTCACTTATCTCACTCAGCCTTGTGTAAAGAAAAACAAAGATAACAGAATCTGGTGTTGAAAATGTGATGAGATAATGCACAACAGATCTTAGCCTAAAACCCAGTACAATGTAAGCAGTCTTTGGAGCACTTTGAAATAGGACTTTTTTTCAATAATACAGGTGTCATCTGCTCCAGCAGAGTTTGATCATTTACTAGATGTACACTGCGCACACAGTCTATGCATTCCAGCCTCTGCCTCTGTCTCACTTCTCTCTTCTCCCTTTCTAGAGCTTCTTTGGCAAATCCCACCAAGGCACAGATCGAAGCCATCTCCTTCTCGAAAATTTCATCCATGCTCTCAGCAAGAATGTGTCTTTGCTAGAGGTTGATTTATGAGGCCTGGGCTAGCTGTAAAGACAGTGTTACAGATGGGGGTGGCTGAATGTGTCCTCAGGTGATCATGGAATGCAGGAGGCTCTAGGACTTGAGAGAGGGGCTTAGTCTTTCTCTGGCACTTTGGAAACTTCTCTGAGCAGATCCCTGTTTCTTCTCTTCATAAGGAATTCTTGAGGAATCCATGAGACCTCAAGGAGGGCACCTATATGACCTAGTTTGTCAGCTACTATAAGCCTTGGAGAAGAAGGAAGCTTTCTCAAGGATATTGCCTGGGTGTTCCTACTAGGCTGCCAGCTGTGTTTCCTAGTAAAAGCAACCCTGGGTGGTGGGAATGGCTCCCTCTGCACCATCTTGGGTCCATAGGCCTGATCGTTGCCCCTGTCTCCCCTACTTGTGTTCAGATCCAAAGGTCTAGGCTAATTCTCCTTTCCTACAAGCACAGCAACTTCTGCCTTGGACTCTCTTATGCCTTGTGGTTCCTCTCTCGGGATACGATTCCAGTCAATCTTGTGAGATTATTGTTTGGTCTGTAATTTGCTCCTCCACTGGATTAGAAACTTGTTCAGTGCAAAGATTATAAGATTGTTCTGTGCAGAGCCAAGCATGGTACCTAGCTATGCTTGGCACCTCGTAGTTTGTGTTAACTTAGTTGTTATAAGAGTGAAACTAACAACTACCCGTTCCCATGTTGCATGATCTGTCTGGCCCAGTCCTAAGTGCTTTATGTACATCATCTCAGGTAATTCTCATGTCTGTTCTGTAAAGAAAACTTTGCTACTCTCCACTTAAAGATGAGCCCTGGAGGCTTAGAGAGGATGAGTGACTTGGCCAAGGTCATAGAGCAAAGAAAAGATAGAGCTGGGATTTTAATTCATCTCTACTTGACTGGATAGATGCATGGATGGCCAAGCAAAACACACATACAAACACATCATCTCCTTTGCAAAAATTTCACCTCACACCTGAAACCAGTCACACAAACCTTAGAACACTTGACTCCTCTTAGACAACTTGACCCAGCATCGTGACGTGGACTGCTTGTTTGGAGGCTCCACTGGTTCAGACCCAGGTTGGCGATGGCCACATGCATAAGATCCTGAACTATATGAGGTGATCGGAATGCTGCTTCTGTCCTTCCTCTAGCTTCGTCTTCACCATTGGCTCAGGTTGCTCTCTAAGCTCCAGGAGGGCAGGGACTTTGTCTCTCCCAGAGCCATGCTTGAACCTGACAGGCGCTCAGCAAATTACCATTATTATGTTCAATCTCCTCCTTGGTGTGCTTATATCTTCCTAGCATCATTAGCAAGAACTATGGAGGGTCTGCACAAAATTCAGGGCTAAATAAATCTCCATAGAAACAAACACAAAAAGGAAATATTTCTTCAGTGCATAGAAAGATCCATCTGATTAAGCTTGGCTCTATGTATAAGCATATAGGCAGAGTAAATCATGTGAAATGCCAGGCTGGATGAAGCACAAGCTGGAATCAAGACTACTGGGAGAAACATCAATAATCTCAGATATGCAGATGACCTTTATGGCAGAAAGCGAAGAACTAAAGAGTCTTTTGATAAAAGTGAAAGAAGGGAGTGAAAAAGTTGGTTTAAAACTCAACATTCAGAAAACTAAGACCATGGCATCCAGTCCCATCACTTCATGGCAAATAGATGAGGAAACAATGGAAACAGCGACAGATGTTATTTTCTTGGGCTTCAAAATCACTGCAGATGGTGACTGCAGCCATAAAATTAAAAGACACTTGCTCCTTGGAAGAAAAGCTATGATAAATCTAGACAGCATATTAAAAAGCAGAGACATCACTTTGCCAACAAAGGTCCATATAATCAAAGTTATGGGCTTTTCAATAGTCATGTACAGGTATGAGAGCTGGATGATAAAGAAAGCTGAGCACCTAAGAACTGATGGTTTTGAACTGTAGTGTTGGAGAAGATTCTTGAGAGTCTCTTAGATGGCAAGGAGCTCAAACCAGTCAATCCTAAAGGAAATCAATCCTGAATATTCATTGGAAGGACTGATGATGAAGCTGAAACTCCAATACTTTGGTCACCTGATGTGAAGATCTGACTCATTAGGAAAGAGCCTGATGCTGGGGAAGACTGAAGGCAGGAGAAGGGGTTGACAGAGGATGAGCTGGTTGGATGGTATCACTGACTCAATGGACATGATGAGTTTGAGCAAGCTCTGGGAGAAGGTGAAGGACAAGGAAGCCTGTCATGCTGCAATCCATGGAGCTGCAGAGTCCGACCTGACTGACTGAGCAACAACTATGTATCAGCAGATTCATGATGATAATTCTTCAGAAATTAACAATCAGCTGCTTCAGGTGAACTTTTGTGAAGTGCTGGTGACACCATGTGGCTGTGAGATGAAACACAGTCTGGGCTTTTGTCAAGGTGGGAAAGAAATTGTGGAGATGGTGGGGAGGTGGGGGAAACCATCAACAGTGACACAGCTGCAAGTTTAGAATTACATGGTTCTAGCACAACCACAACCATAGTGATAACACCACCACCACCAACTGATGTTATTAAGGATTTCCTGTGTTCCAGGCAAACTACTCCAAGAGCTCATGTAAGAGTCACTGGGGATAGAGTTATAGATGGATGTTCACAGGTGGAATAATCAGAGGCTGACATTTTTTTTGTAAAAATGCATTTCATTGAATTATAGTTGATTTACAATGTTGTGTTAGTTTCTGGTGTACAGCAAAGTGATTTGGTTATCAGTTCAGTTCAATCGCTCAGTCGTGTCTGACTCTGCGACCCCATGAATTGCAGCACACCAGGCCTCCCTGTCCATCACCAACTCCCGGAGGTCACTCAGACTCACGTCCATCGAGTCCGTGATGCCATCCAGCCATCTCATCCTCTGTCGTCCCCTTCTCCTCCTGCCCCCAATCCCTCCCAGCATCAGAGGTTTTTCCAATGAGTCAACTCTTTGCATGAGGTGGCCAAAATACTGGAGTTTCAGCTTTAGCATCATTCATTCCAAAGAAATCCCAGGGCTGATCTCCTTCAGAATGGACTGGTTGGATCTCCTTGCAGTCCAAGGGACTCTCAGGAGTCTTCACCAACACCACAGTTCAAAAGTATCAATTCTTTGGCGCTCAGCCTTCTTCATGGTCCAACTCTCATATCCATACATGACCATAGGAAAAACCATAGCCTTGACTAGACGAGCATTAGTTGGCAAAGTAATGTCTCTGCTTTTGAATATACTATCTAGGTTGGTCATAACTTTTCTTCCAAGGAGTAAGCGTCTTTTAATTTCATGGCTGCAATCACCATCTGCAGTGATTTTGGAGCCCCCCAAAATAAAGTCTGACACTGTTTCCACTGTTTCCCCATCTATTTGCCATGAAGTGATGGGATCGGATGCCATGATCTTCGTTTTCTGAATGTTGAGCTTTAAGCCAACTTTTTCACTCTCCACCTTCACTTTCATCAAGAGGCTTTTTAGTTTGGTTATATATATATATACATATATTTATCCTTTTTCTTATTCTTTTCCATTATGGTTTATTACAGGCTACTGGGTATAGTTGCCTGCTGTGCAGTAGGACTTTGTTGTTTATCCACCATATATGTATTGGTTTGGGTTTGCTAACACCCAAATCCCAAGCCATCCCTCCCCCAGTGCTTCTCTCTCTTGCAACCACAAGTCTGTTCTCTATGTCTGTGAGTCTGTTTCTGCTTCATAGATAGGTTTATTCGTGTCGTACTTTAGATTCCACATATAAGTGATATCTTATGATATTTGTCTTTGTCTGACTTCACTTAGTATTATAATCTTCTCTAGTTCCATCCATGTTGCTGGCAAATGGCATTGTTTTATTCTTTCTTATGACCGAGTAGTATTCCATTATCTATGGATATATATTGATATATATACCACATTGGCTTTATCTATTCATCTGTGGATGGACAGTTAGGGGGCTTCTGTGGCTTGATTATTGTAAATTGTGCTGCTATGAACATTGGGATGTCTGTATCTTTTCAAATTAGAGTTTCCTCTGTATACATGCCCAGAAATGGGATTTCTGGTTCATATGGCAACTCCATTTTCAGTTTTTCTTAAGGAACCTCCATACTGTTTTCCACAGTGGCTGCACCAATTTACTCTTCCACCAACTGTGTAGAAGAGTTCTCTTTTCTCCATACCCTCTCCAGCATTTGCTATCTGTAGACCTTCTAATGAAGGCCATTTTGACCAACGTGAGGTGATATCTCATTATCATTTTCATTTGCATTTCTCTAATAATTAGCGAAGAGTTGGCTCATTAGAAAAGACTCTGATGCTGGGAGGGATTGGGGGCAGGAGGAGAAGGGGATGGCAGAGGATGAGATGGCTGGATGGCATCACTGACTCGATGGACGTGAGTCTGAGTGAATTCCGGGAGATGGTGATGGACAGGGAGGCCTGACGTGCTGCGATTCATGGGGTCGCAAAGAGTCGGACACGACTGAGCGACTGGACTGAACTGAATAATTAGGAATGCTGAGCATTTCTCATGTGCCTAGTGGCCATCTTCATATCTTCTTTGGAGAAATGTCGATTTCGCAGAGACTGACTTTTTGAATGTGAGACTCTGAAGGACTATGCCTAGTAGGAAAGAGTTAGAACCACTTAGCTAATCATGGTTATATTAGTGATCTTTATACTAGCCATGAGCAATGAATAATAGCAGCTGCAAAGGTCATAATAATAATGATAATCTGAAGGGCAGCATTATGACAAGAGAACAGTTTCAGTGGGTTCTCCTTGCATTTCAGTGGAGCAATGGATTCCTTAAGATTTTAGTGGCTGTCTAATAATCATAGTCATAAGCTGGAATCAAGATTTCTGGGAGAAATATCAATAACCTTAGATATGCAGATGACACCACACTTATGGCAGAAAGTAAAGAAGAACTAAAGAGCCTCTTAATGAAAGTGAAAGAGGAGAGTGAAAAAGTTGGCTTAAAACTCAACATTCAGAAAACTAAGACCGTGGCATCCAGTCCCATCACTTTATGGCAAATATATGGGGAAACAATGGAAACAGTGACAGACTTTATGCTTTTGGGCTCCAAAATCACTGCAAATGGTGACTGCAGCCATGAAATTAAGACATTTGCTTCTTGGAAGAAAAGCTATGACAAATCTAGACAGCATATTAAAAAGCAGAGACATTACTTTACCAACAAAGGTCTATCTAGTCAAAGCTATGGTTTTTCCAGTAGTCGTGTATGGACATGAGAGTTGGACTATAAGGAAGGCTAAGCACCAAAGAATTGATGCTTTTGAACTGTGGTGTTGGAGAAGACTTGAGAGTTCCTTGGACTGTAAGGAGATCCAACCAGTCCATCCTAAAGGAAATCAGTCCTGAATATTCATTGGAAGGACAGATGCTGAAGCTGAAACTCCAATACTTTGACCACCTGATGCAAAGAACTGACTCATTGGAAAAGACCCTGATGCTGGGAACGATTGAAGGTGGGAGGAGAAGGGGACGACAGAGGATGAGATGGTTGGATGACATCACCTACTCGATGGACATGAGTCTGAGTAGGCTCCGGGAGTTGGTGATTGACCATTGGAAGATGGGGAGCCTGGGATGCTGCAGTCCATGGGGTCGCAAGAGTCGGACGCAACCGAACAACTGAGCTGAGCTGAACTGAATGGTCATAGGGGATTTCCCTGATGCCTCAACAGTAAAGATCCACCTGCAGTTCCGGAGCCACAGGAGACACGGATTCAGTCCCTGGGTCAGGAAGATTCCCTGAAGGAAGGCATGCACACCATTCCAGTGTTCTTGCCTGGAGCTGGGAAGCTACATTCCATAGGACTGCAGAGAGACATGAGTGCAGTGACTGAGTGCACACACGTGCGGAGGTAGTCACAGGGGAATGGTTCCACAACGAAGTCCAGAAATGTCTTTTGTCCTGTCTATCTATCTATCTATCTATCTATGAAGTGTTTGAGAAATTAAATACTAGATCAAAGTGCCCTTTCTGTAGTCGGCTCTTAAAATGGTTGTCAGCCTATGCTTGTGTTATTGCTTTTGTACTGTGAAGTTCTTTGAGAAATGTTCAACTCTTCGTTTTAAGGAAAGGTTAGATGCTAAACAGATTGGAACGTGGGACAGAGTAACACAAGATTTTGGAATTCATTTGGCCACTTAAGTTAATAAATAGAAAGGTAGGCATCAGTTCAGTTCAGTTCAGTGGCTCAGTCGTGTCCGACTCTTTGCGACCCCATGAATTGCAGCATGCCAGGCCTCCCTGTCCATCACCATCTCTCTGAGTTCACCCAGACTCACGTCCATCGAGTCCGTGATGCCATCCAGCCATCTCATCCTCGGTCGTCCCCTTCTCCTCCTGCCCCCAATCCCTCCCAGCATCAGAGCTTTTTCCAATGAGTCAACTCTTCGCATGAGGTGGCCAAAGTACTGGAGCTTCAGCTCTAGCGTCATTCCTTCCAAAGAAATCCCAGGGCTGATCTCCTTCAGAATGGACTGGTTGGATCTCCTTGCAGTCCAAGGGACCCTCAAGAGTCTTCTCCAACACCACAGTTCAAACGCATCAATTCTTCCACGCTCCGCCTTCTTCACAGTCCAACTCTCACATCCATACATGACCACTGGAAAAACCATAGCCTTGACTAGACGGACCTTAGTCGGCAAAGTAATGTCTCTGCTTCTGAATATACTATCTAGGTTGGTCATAACTTTTCTTCCAAAGGTAGGCATAGGGCACTTGAAATCAAGTTCAGAAACCTGGATCTGCTCCTCTGCCCACCTGCGCTTGTCTCTGATGCCGCCCTCTGGTGGTGGTGAGCTGTCAAGGTTGCACCCTGCCCCCTGTAGTCTTGTCTATCTTTTCCTTTTCCCCTTCCTTTGGGTTCTTGAAGGGTACTACTAAAGCAGGAGGAAGAAATATTAAAAGGGAGAGAAGCCTTCTTTTTAGTCATGTAGATTCTGAGTCTAATAAAATAGTTTTTAATAAGGAGAAGAAAAGAGAAAGTGAAGTCGCTCAGTCGTGCCCGACTCTTAGCAACCCCATGGACTGCAGCCTTCTAGGCTCCTCCGTCCATGGGATTTTCCAAGCAAGAGTACTGGAGTGGGTTGCCATTGCCTTCTCTGAAGGAGAAGAAATCCACCCCTTTTTACAGCATCCCTTCAAACCCCTCTTCTTTTTCCCACGTCTCTCTCTCTCTCCCCACACCCCGCCAACCCCCCCCCCACCCCCACAACAAACACACATTCACACATACATACCAAAATCATATCATTAGCTGTGGCACATTCTCCCTATCGCTGACATTCTGATTGCTCCGAGTTTTTCATTTTTAGGAGCTTATTTTGATGAACAACTCTGTATGTATATCTTTATATAGCTTGATAAATTATAGCTCTTTTTTACTTTGTTGAGAGCAGAGAGGCTGCTATTAGAAGCTGGAAGGGCTATTCCCAAAGAGAATTCTTCCAGACTGAGGGCAACAATAACCTGCTTTCATGATTAGGTGAAAACCGGGTCACACAAAGTGGCAAAAGGTTCACTCCTGCCAGAATGCCCACAGCCCAGGGCTCTGCCTCTGGGGGCATGGTGCCCCTTTAGCCCTTAGAGGGTGAGCAGTGTGGCAGCAGTGCCCATGGCATTGGGAGACAGCAGCACCTGCTTGGCGGCCGAAACCTTCAGAACACTCCTTGGAGAACAGAGGCCTAGGCAGCAAGCGCCCTGAGTGGGAGACACATTCATGGTACTATGTGAGAGCTCTCATGGTGGACCCACTAGGGATGACAGAAATAATCTAGGGAAGAATCTGAATAGGTCGAATTGTTGTTCGGTCGCTAAGTCATGTCCAACTCTTTGCAACCCCATGGACTGCAGTATGCCAAGCTTCCCTGTCCTTTACTATCTCCTGAAGTTTGCTCAAACTCGTGTCCATTGAATCAATCATACTATCTAACCATCTCATCCTCTGCCACCCCCTTCTCTTCTTGTCCTCAGTCTTTCCCAGCAGGTCTTTTCCAATGAGTTGGCTCTTTGCATAGGGTGGTCAAAGTACTGGAGCTTCAGCATCAGTCCTTCCAGTGAATATTCAGGGTTGGTTTCCTCTAGAATTGACTTGTTCGATCTCCTTACTGTCCACCACTGAAATAAAATATGCATAATCACTTTTAATGTAATAGTTTTCAGAAGCCAGTGTTTAGCTGCAGAAACAAGGCCTATAGCTATTGTTTAATGTATATACTGCCTCATGGAAACCCCAAACAACTTTACATAGTGAAGCATCTTAGTATTTTAATCTTAGGGAGGGCAGGCATGTGGGGCATGAAGCAGCTAAGTAACCTGTTCGTAGCCAAACAGCTAGTAAGTGCCAGGGTGTGGATTTGCAGCTAGTCTTGTGGAGGTCAAAATTCTTGCTCTTAGCTTTAGGTTATACTGCTTGCTTTCCAGTTAAATAGCAATTCACTTGAGGTGAAAATCAAGTAGAAATTGATCAATTTTATCATCAATTTTTTTTTTGGTTTGTTTTATCTCTGTTATTCGTGGAGTGAAGGGGCTATACTCTTCTCATTTATACATTAGGTACCCATATAGTCATTTGCTTTTTCTTCTGGAGTTTCTGAAATATTTGATGAATCTTTAGACCTGATATTTTGTTATATTTTTAGTTAATAATCTCTTAAGAAATAACTTCTTAGATAATTTTGCCATCATCTTTCATCTCTAAGGAATCACACTGAACCATAGTGGGAAAGTTACAGTTACCCATAAAATAACAACTTTCAAGAAGAAATTTGACTCAGATTGGTGGCTATCGGGAGCAATTCAGTTCTGATGAACAGCATCCAGGGTACTCATCTCTTGTGATGAAACTTCCTCGTGAAGTATAGCTGGATTCTTTTATCTCTTCTCCATGGTGTCCATTCACCATTCATCAATATCTACCTCTCCCTAGTGGCAATTTGGTAAACACCTCCTCTCAGTTGCTGTCTTGTCTCTGAAGGAAGAAACACTGGGGAACTTGACCCGTTTTTCAAGGAAAGTCTTTGGGAATTATTCTTGGGTAACTTCATCCTGACTGAACTCATTCTCTGATGCTGTGGCTTTCAATTCTTTTTGCTGAAATCTATCATCTTTGTTAACTTTAGTCTGGAGTTATCGTTCGTGAAGACTTCTGAAAAGATTCTTTTATTTTTTTAGCCGAGTAGCATGTGGGATCCTAGTTCCTCAGCCAGGGATTGAATCCATTTCCCCTGCATTGGAAGTGCAGAGTCTCAACCACTGGACCACCAGGGAAGCCCCTGAAAAGTTTTTTTTGAATCACTGAAGGCAAGCAAGTTAAACTTGAAGTGGAGAAAATCTTCATGCTTTCGTGGCTAACTAAATGTGGGTCACAGAATATATAAAGAAGACCCAAAGTTTAGTTTGGGTGACACTGACTACAAGGCTTGCACCAGAAGATGACATCTGTGGGACTGCTTGGCCTGGATTTAGTTTACGGTGGCTGTCTGTTTTACCTGAAAAGAAATGCATTGAGATAATGGAGTTGACCTCAGGAGAGTTACTTCTGCAGCAGAGAATGTGCTGCTGCTGCTGCTGCTGCTAAGTCGCTTCAGTCGTGTCTGACTCTGTGTGACCCCATAGGCAGCAGCCCACCAGGCTCTCCCATCCCTGGGATTCTCCAGGCAAGAACACTGGAGTGGGTTACCATTTCCTTCTCCAATGCATGAAAGTGAAAAGTGAAAGTGAAGTCACTCAGTCGTGTCTGACTCTGTGTGACCCCATGGACTGCAGCCTATCAGGCTCCTCCGTCCATGGGATTTGCTGGGCAAGAGTACTGGAGGGGGTTGCCATTGCCTTTTCCGAGAGAATGTGCAGAGCACATCTTTCTGATGGGCTACAGATATTACGACATCACAAGCTAGTGTCAGGTCAGGTTTGCTCCAAATGGCTCACAATTCCTAAGACCTTTCGTCTTGGCTTTTTCTAAAGATGTTCTTCTTTGAATAGTGTTTGCCACGGAGCCACACTGAGCTGGATCCTCTCCATAGATTTCCTGACAGCATTTGCTGAGTAGAATTTCCTGTGAGCATTACTTGTTCCTCTCCTAGAGAATTGTTTGCAAGACTTTTATTCTGACTAATTGAATGCTTGAAACTTTTTATCTCCAGATGGCATTATTTAACTAGACTTACCTACTATTTGCAATGACATTTGCTGAGAAATTTGTTCTTTGTTTAAAGTTCCCTATTTGTTTTGGGGGCTTTAGCCATGACAATGACAGTTGCTTTTGGCATTTTGAAGGGATCTAGTGACAAATGCTAATGTGCCCCAAGGCATGTTCTCCAGGAATACTACCCTGCAGAAACTCTTCAGTAAACCTGACTGCTCACGAGAAGTACACCTAACAACCTCTGCCCTAGAGCTTGCCCTTATGCAATGGCTATATTTTCCAGATATCAAGATTTGCTTAGTTTTATCATTTCTCATTGAGTCAACAGACTACCCTTTGGATCCTGCCTCTTTGGGGAGTTTCCCTCTAAACATCTTGATCTTTGCGCATTATTTTTCTGAATGAACTCTCTCAACATCTCTTCTCTGGCCAATCCTATTGATGGAAGCTTCTCTTTCTAAGGCCTTCTCTTGGTAACTATTAGTATATTCTATATGTATCATTGGAAGTACTTCTTTCAGATCAAAACTATTGGGGAATTTCCCTCTTGATTTCTGTCAATTTGACTCTGATGCTCCTTAATAGACTTGAGGAATAATGTCTTGGTCAACCTCTTTTCTACATGGTAATCCCCCTGAAGGAGCTGCCTGGGAAATTGGGCCCCATTTACATTTGTTTGTTGGTGAAATATCTATTGATATCACTTGAGGAAATGTGCCTTAATTATCCTTTATAAAATTATATATATTAATTAAATTTATTATATGTACATATTTTAAGTATTGCTTTTTGAAGACCTATTTAATAAATACCCTTATCCAAGGATCTCAGGGCTCTTGGACTAATTATTTTGTGGCTAATTTTATTCATAGAATCTTTCAAGTCAGCAACCAATTTTTGAAGCATCTCATAAACACCAGTTTTATGCACTGATTGTGACATTGATGAATATTGAGGAATTTTTCCCCCCCTGGCTAACTCTTCTCATGAAATTGCTTTCTATTGGCCATTACTCATGAGCATTTTCCCTAGCCAGGCTCATCTGCAGAATTTATCTCCCCAGTGATAATTCTTGCAAAGTCTCTCCTCAGCTAGTTGTATCCATGTAGTTCATTTTTCAGATAAATGACCTGGAGGTAATTCATTCTGGCCCATTATGGTCTTGGGAAAGTCCAGTGGTGACTTTTTTGGGGTAGTAGGGAATAATTGCAGTCTGACTGAAGACATGTGTTTCATCACAGGGGCAATGATTTCTGATCAGCTTCTCCCTTCTTGGCATTCTTTATGCAGACTTTTCTTTTACAGTACCTCTTGTGGGCCGATTTTTGCCCCAATAATTGGTATCTGGGAACTGTATTTCCTCATGAAATATTTGATTATTCCATTTCACTTTGGCTAAACTTATCTACAAGTATAATATTTTTTATACTTATCTTTGGATGCTATCATTTTAGTCAGGGGAGTCATCCTTTTTGACGATGGCAACCAGAAAGAGAATTTTTTTCTTTTCTAATAATTTATTTGAGGAGGAAAGACCCAAGAAATTCCATCCAGTGTCAGGATAACTTCTGACCATGGCTTCCAAAAGTCTACTTTCTGGGAACACTTAATAGGACTTTGTTCCATCTGTGACATCCAGACTTGCCTGTTGTTGAAAGTTATCAGAAAGAGTTTCTTCTTGACAAATAGAACTTGAACATGGACATAGAAAGACCCAGAGAGGGGGCAACCCTAAGATGGTGGAGGAATAGGACAGGGAGACCACTTTCTCCCCCACAAATCCATCAAAAGAACATTTCAACATTCTACAAAACAACTTCTGAATGCTGGCAGAGGACATCAGGCACCCAGAAAAGCAGATCATTGTCTTCAAAAACAGGTAGGAAAAAATATAAAAGACAGAAAAAGAGACAAAGGAGGTAGGGAAGGGAGCTTTATCCCAGGAAGGGAGTCTTAAAAAGAGAGAAGTTTCCAAACACCAGGAAACAATCTCACTGCTGAGTCTGTGGCGAGCCTTGGAAGCACAGAGGGCAACATAAGAGGGAAGAAAAATAAATAAATAATTAAAACCAACAGATTACGAGCCCAGTGGTAACTCCCCCAGCAGTGAAGCAGTGCAGACACCTGCATCCACCACTAGCAAGTAGGGGCTGGGCAGGGAGACGTGGGCCACAGTGCTTTTTAAGAACCGGGCCAGAATGCTGCGAGTGTAACCAGAGCGAACTAACTTGGGCTAGCATACTAGACTGTGGGATAGCTACCACGCGAAGAGCTCTAACATAAGACACCACCAGGACCGCACACAGAACAAAGGACAGAACAGAAATAGCCGGCTGCAGACCATCCCCATCCGGTGACAGGCAGCCAGAGCAGTAAGAGCTGGAAGGGGGCAATCGCAGCCCTGGAGAGACTTTACCTACCAAACTGCAAGCAGGCTTCTTTGCTAAGCCTTCTTGGGATCCTGGATAGTCACCATCCACCTGACAAGGGGCGCCAGTGGTACACCCGGAAAACTGAGCAGCAGGGACGGGAAAGGCAATGTCACAGCGACCACGCTCGCCAAACACCTGAGCTACTCGGTCCTGGGAAGGGCACAAAACGCAGGCCCAACTGAATCTGTGCCTCTGAGAGCTACCTGAGAGCCGAGCATGAGCAGCTTAGACCGGGGAGGTGCATGCAGCCTAGGACCAGCCTCAGACGGTTCCTGGCGGAGCAACGTAGAGCCTGAACTGTGTGCGCCGTGTGCAGGGGCATGCCCAGCATGGCTGAGACACTGCGAGCACATGCCAGTGTTATTTGTTTGCAGCATCCCTCTCTCCCCACAGAGCGACTGAACAAGTGAGCTTTAAAAAAAAAAGTGTCCACCACCACCCCCCTTGTGTCAGGGTGGAAATCAGACACTGAAGAGACCAGCAAACAGAAGAAGCTAAACAGAGGGAACCATCTTGGAAGTGACCCCACACTGCCCACAACACCAGAGAAAGTCCCAGATATATCTTTATTATTTTCTCGACCATTCTCTCTCTCTCTCTCTTTTTTTGTTGATGTTGTTGTTTGATTGTTTTTTCCTCCTTTTTCTTTTTTTTTAATTAAAAAAATTTTAAGTCCTCTATTTCACCTTTAATTTTAATTTTTATAACCAACTATTACTTTTCAAAAAAAAAGACCCTATTTTTAAAGCAAACACCGTATATATATATTTTGTGGTTGTTGTTGTTGTTTTTTAAATAATTCTCGTGACTTTGTTTTTTTCTCTTCTTCTTTTCTTAATATTGTATTTTTGAAAATCCAACCTCTACTCTAGATTTTTAATCTTTGCTTTTTGGTATTTGTTGTCAATTTTGTACATTTAAAAACCCAAACTTCAGTACCCAATTTTACCTGAGAGTGAGATTACTGGCTTGACCACTCTCTCCTTCTTTGGACTCTCCTTTTTCTCCACCAGGTTGTCTCTGTCTCCTCCCTCCCCCTTCTCTTCTCTACCCAACTCTATGAATCTCTGTGTGTTCCAGACGATGGAGAACACTTAGGGAACTGGTTACTGGCTGGATCTGTCTCTCTCCTTTTCATTTCCCTCTTTTACCCTTCTGGCCACCTCTGTCTCCTTCCTCCCCCTCCTCTTCCCTGTATAACTCCGTGAACATCTCTGAGCGGTCCAGACTGTGGAGCACACATAAGGAAGTGATTACTAGCTAGCTTGTTCTCTCCTCTTTTGATCCCACCTCATCTCATTCCAGTCACCTCTAACTGCCCTCTCCCTCTTCTCTTCTCCATGTAACTCAGTGAACCTCTCTGGGTGTCCCTCAATGTGGAGAAACTTTTCATCTTTAACCTAGATGTTTCATCATTGGTGCTGTATAGATGGAGAAGTCTTGAGGCTATTGTAAGAATAAGACTGAAAACCAGAAGCAGGAGGCTTAGGTCCAAATCCTGAGAACATCAGAGAACTCCTGAATCCAGGGAACATTAATCAATAGGAGCTCATCAAACACCTCCATACCTACACTAAAACCAAGCACACCCAACAGCCAACAAGTTCCAGAGCAAGACATACCATGCAAATTCTCCAGCAACACAGGAACACACCCCTGAGCTTCAATATACAGGCAGCTCAAAGTTACTCCAAAACCACAGACATCTCATAACTCATTACTGGACACTTCATTGCACTCCAGAGAGAAGAAATCCAGCTCCACCCACCAGAACTCCGACACAAGCTTCCCTAACCAAGAAACCTTGACAAGCCACTGATACAACCCCACCCACAGTGAGGAAACTCCATAATAAAGAGAACTCCACAAATTCCCAGAATACAGAAAGGCCACCCCAAATGCAGCAATATAACCAAGACGAAGAGACAGAGGAGTACCCAGCAGGTAAAGGAACAGGAGAAATGCCCACCAAACCAAACAAAAGAGGAAGAGATAGGGAATATACCTGAGAAAGAATTCCAAATAATGATAGTGAAAATGATCCAAAATCTTGAAATCAAAATGGAATCACAGATAAATAGCCTGGAGAAGATGCAAGAAAGGTTTAACAAGGACCTAGAAGAAATAAAAAAGAGTCAATATATAATGAATAATTGAATAAATGAGATCAGAAACACCCTGGAGGCAACAAATAGTAGAATATCAGAGGCAGAAGATAGGATTAGTGAAATAGAAGATAGAATGGTAGAAATAAATGAATCAGAGAGGAAAAAAGAAAAACAAATGAAAAGAAATGAGGACAATCTCAGAGACCTCCAGGACATTATGAAATGCTCCAACACTCAAATTATAGGAGTCCCAGAAGAAGAAGACAAAAAGAAAGACCATGAGAAAATACTTGAGGAGACAATAGTTGAAAACTTCCCTAAAATGGGAAAGGAAATAATCACCCAAGTCCAAGAAACCTAGAGAGTTCCAAACAGGATAAACCCAAGGCAAAACACCCCAAGACACATATTAATCAAATTAACAAAGATCAAACACAAGGAACAAATATTAAAAGCAGCAAGGGAAAAACAACAAATAACACACAAGGGGATTCCCATAAGGATAACTGCAGATCTTTCCATAGAAATGCTTCAGGCCAGGAGGGAATGGCAAGACATACTTAAAGTGATGAAAGAAAATAATCT
>SJYQ01002555.1:314682-335949 GCA_006410935.1 Redunca redunca | reverse complement strand
AAAGCAAAAATAAATAAATGGGATCTAATCAAAATTAAAAGCTTCTGCACAACAAAGGAAAATATAAGCAAGGTGAAAAGACAGCCTTCTGAATAGGAGAAAATAATAGCAAATGAAGCAACTGACAAAGAACTAATCTCAAAACTATACAAGCAACTTATGCAGCTCAATTCCAGAAAAATAAACAACCCAATCAAAAAATGGGCCAAAGAACTTAGTAGACAGTTCTCCAAAGAAGACATACAGGTGGCTAACAAACACATGAAAAGATGCTCAACATCACTCATTATCAGAAAAATGCAAATCAAAACCACAATGAGGTACCATTTCACACCAGTCAGAATGGCTGCGATCCAAAAGTCTACAAGCAATAAATGCTGGAGAGGGTGTGGAGAAAAGGGAACCCTCTTACACTGTTGGTGGGAATATAAACTAGTACAGCCACTATGGAGAACAGTGTGGAGATTCCTTTAAAAATTGGAAGTAGAACTGCCTATGACCCAGCAATCCCACTGCTGGGCATACACATCGAGGAAACCAGAACTGAAAGAGACACGTGTACCCCAGTGTTCATCGCAGCACTGTTTATAATAGCCAGGACATGGAAACAACCTAGATGTCCATCAGCAGCTGAATGGATAAGAAAGCTGTGGTACATATACACAATGGAGTATTACTCAGCCATTAAAAAGAATACATTTGAATCATTTCTGATGAGGTGGATGAAACTGGAGCCTATTATACAGAGTGAAGTAGGCCAGAAAGAAAAACACCAAATACAGTATACTAACATATATATATGGAATATAGGAAGATGGTAATGATAACCCTGTATGTGAGACAGCAAAAGAGACACAGATGTACAGAACAGACTTTTGGACTCTGGGAGAGGGACAGGGTGGGATGATTTGGGAGAATGGCATTGAAATATGTATACTATCATGTAAGAAATGAATCGCCAGTCTATGTCCGATATAGGATACAGGATGCTTGGGGCTGGTGCACAGGGATGATCCAGAGAGATGATATGGGGTGGGAGGTGGGAGGGGGGTTCAGGGTTGGGAACTCCTGTACACCTGTGGCTGATTCATGTCAATGTATAGCAAAACCAACACAGTATTGTAAAGCAAAATAAAGTAAAAAAAAAAAAAGAAGAAAAGAAAAAAGAAAATCTGAAGCAAAAAGAAAAAAGAAAGACCCAGTGAACCTCCCCTGTGCTAAGATGAAAGATGCAACAGGGCTCAACTGTTAGCCATCCTTTAGGAGCTGTTGGCACATGCATTGAACTCTCTTCATAAAAATCATAACTTTAATCCTGCCCAGAAGAGTCACTCGCTGGTTTTTCTTTGCTGACAGGCATCCTCTTATTGCCACATTATTAGCTGATTTAAGCCATTTCATTCTCATATTCTCAAAATATGTGGTGGTGACATCACAGCTGTTGCATTTGTTCCCCCAAAGTCACTCCGCATGTTGTCTCTCCAAAGATAGAAAAGGGGGATCTATTCTACCCTACAGGATACTATTCAACCTTTTGAAAAATATTTACAATCTACATAAAAATGTAACAATGATGTTACTAGGTACTGATTATTCAAAAGAATATTTTCACTGGAAAATGTTACTCTGTCACTAGGAAGAGCTTTAGTGATAGACTGTATCACTTATATCACTTATAACAGTGTCTCTGAAGGATCTAACATGAATTTTTGAAGTATCCTGTTTGGATTGTAAATGCCTAGAGTGTCAATTAATTTGGCTGATAATCAAGGCAATAAAATATACATGAGTGAACTTAAATGCTTCTGGATAACAATGATCACTGGGAAGGTCTTTGAAGATTTCATTTCCTATCTGAGAGGAAAGAAAAAGACTGCAATTGATTTGGAACAAAATATCCAAAAACTAGAGATCTCTCCATGAAAATTAGAGATACCAAGGGAACACTTCTTGCAAAGATAGGCAATTAAGGACAGAAATGGTATGGACCTAACAGAAGCAGAAGATATTAGGAAGAGGTGTCAAGAATACACTGAAGAACTATACAGAAAACCTATTAATGACCCAGATAACCATGATGGTATGATCACTCACCTAGAGCCAGACATCAAGGAGTGCGAAGTCAAGTGAGCCTTAGGAAGCATCCCTGTGAGCAAAGCTAGTGGAGGTGATGGAATTCCAGCTGAGCTATTTCAAATCCTAAAAGATGATTCTGTGAAAGAACTGCACTTAATATGCCAGCAAATTTGGAAAACTCGGCAATGGCCACAGGACTGGAAAAGGTCAGTTTTCACTCCAATCCTAAAGAAAGGCAATGTCAAAGAGTCCTCAAAGTACCACACAATTGCACTCATCTTACACACTAGCTAAGTAATGCTCAAAATTCTCAAGCCAGGCTTCAACAGTACATGAACCATGAACTTCCAGTCATTCAAGCTGGTTTTAGAAAAGGCAGAAGAACCAGAGATCAAATTCCCAACATCCACTGGATCATAGAAAAAGTGAGAGAGTTCCAGGAAAACATCTACTTCTGCTGTATTGACTACACAAAAGACTTTGACTGTGTGGATCACAATAAACTGTGGGAAATTCTTCCAGAGATGGGAATACCAGACTGCCTTACCTGCCTCCTCTGCCTCCTGAGAAATCTGTATGCAGGTCAAGAAGCAACAGTTAAAATTGGACATGGAACAACAGATTGATTCCAAATCAGGAAAAGGAGTACATCAAGGTTGTGTATTGTCACCCTGCTTATTTAACTTATATGTAGAGTATATCATGCGAAATGGACTGGAATGGGCAAATTTAACTCAGTTAACCATTATATCCACTACTGTGAGCAAGAGTCCCTTAGAACAAATGGAGTAGCCATCATAGTCAACAAGAGAGTCCGAAATGCAGTTCAGTTCAGTTCATTTCCTCAGTTGCATCTGAATGTTTGTGACCCCATGGACCACAGCACACCAGGCCTCCCTGTCCATCGCCAACTCCCGCAGTTTATTCAAACTCATGTCCATTGAGTTGGTAATGCCATCCAACCACCTCATCCTCTGTCATCACCTTCTCCTCTTGTTTTCAATCTTTCCCAGGGTCAAGATCTTTTCCAATGAGTCAGTTCTTTGCATCAGGTGGTCAAAGTATTGGAGTTTCAGCTTGAGCATCAGTCCTTCCAATGAATATTCAGGACTGATTTCCTTTGGGATAGACCGATTGGATCTCCTTGCAGTCCAAGGGACTATCAAGAGTCTTCTCCAACACCACAGTTCAAAAGCATCAATTCTTCAGCACTCAGCTTTCTTTATGGTCCAACTCTCACATCCGTACATAACTACTGGAAAAATCATAGCCTTGACTAGACGGACCTTTGTTGGCAAAGTAACGTCTCTGCTTTTTAATATGCTTTCTAGGTTGGTCATAAATTTTCTTCCAAGGAGCAAGTGTCTTTTAATTTCATGGCTGCAGTCAAAATCTGCAGTGATTTTGGAGCCCCCCAAAATAAAGTCTGTCACTGTTTCCACTGTTTCCCCATCTATTTCCCATGAAGTGATGGAACCAGATGCCATGATCTTAGTTCTCTGAATGTTGAGCTTTAAGCCAACTTTTTCACTCTCCTCTTTCACTTTCATCAAGAGGCTTTTTAGTTCCTCTTCACTTTCTGCCATAAGGGTGGTATCATCTGCATATGTGAGGTTATTGACATTTCTCCCGGCAATCTTGATTCCAGCTTGTGTTTCATCCAGCCCAGTGTTTCTCATAATATACTCTGCTGCTGCTGCTGCTCCTAAGTCGCCTCAGTCGTGTCCTACTCTGTGTGACCCCATAGATGGCAGCCCACTGGGCTCCCCCATCCCTGGGATTCTCCAGGCAAGAATACTGGAGTGGGTTGCCATTTCCTTCTCCAATGCATGAAAGTGAAAAGTGAAAGTGAAATCGCTCAGTCATGTCCGACTCTTAGCGACCCCATGGACTGCAGCCTACCAGGCTCCTCCATCCATGGGATTTTCCAGGCAAGAGTACTATATAGCTTTGAAATGCAGTACTTGCATGCAATCTCAAAAATGACAGAATGATCTCTGTTCGTTTCCAAGGCAAACCATTCAATATCACAGTAATCCAAGTCTATGCCCTGACCATAACGCTGAAGTAGCTGAAGTTGAACAGTTCTTTGAAGACCTACAAGACCTTCTAGAACTAACACCCCCAAAAGATGTCCTTTTCATTATAGGGGACTGGAATGCAAAAGTAGGAAGTCAAGAGATACCTGGAGTAACAGGCAAATTTAGCCTTGAAATACTAAACAAAGCAGGTCAAAGTATCCCACTCCAGTACTCTTGCCTGGCAATTCCCATGGATCAAGGAGCCTCGTAGGCTGTAGTCCATGGGGTCGCTAAGAGTCGGACACGACTGAGAGACTTCCCTTTCACTTTTCGCTTTCATGCATTGGAGAAGGCAATGGCACCCCCACTCCAGTACTCTTGCCTGGAAAATTCCATGGACAGAGGAGCCTGGTAGGCTGCAGTCCATAGGGTCGCTGAGTGTCGGACACGACTGAGCAACTTCACTTTCACTTTTCACTTTCATGCATTGGAGGAAGAAATGGCAACCCACTCCAGTGTTCTTGCCTGAAGAATCCCAGGGACGGGGGAGCCTGGTGGGCTGCCAACTATGGGGTCACACAGAGTCAGACACCACTGAAGTGACGTAGCTGCAGCAGCAGCAGAAATTTGACATCTGGAAACATTTTTTATGTTTTTAACTAGGGTATATGGGTGTGTATTACTGACATCTATTTTTTGCATTGAAGTTTAGTTGATTTACAATCTTATGCTAGCTTCTGATGCATAGCAAAGTGATTCAGATATACATATATCTGAATCTTCTTCATTTTAGATTATTACATGATATTGAATATAGTTCCCTGTGCTATACAGTAGGACCTTGTTACTTGTCTGTTTTATATATAGTAATGTGTATCTGTTAATCCCAAACTCCTAATTTATCCCTCCCCTCACCTTTCCCTTTTGGTAACCATATGTTTGTTTTCTATGTCTGTGAGTCTATTTCTGTTTCATAAATAAGCTCATTTGTATCATTTTCTAGATTCCACATTTAACTGATACTGTTGATATTTGTCTTTCTCTATCTGACTTACTTCACTTAGTGTGATAATTTCTAGATCCATCCATGTTGCCGGAACTGTCATTATTCCATTCTTTTTTTATGACTGAGTAATATTCCATTGTATATATGTACCACATCTTCTTTTTCCATTCCTCTGTCTATGGACATTTAGGTTTCTTCCATGTCTTGGCTATTATAAATAGTGCTGGAATGAACACTGAGATGTATGTGTCTTTTCAAATTAGAGTTTTCATCTTTTCCAGATATATGTCTAGGAGTGGAATTGCTGGATCATATGGTAACTCTATCTTTAGTTTCTTAAGGAAAATTCATACAGTTCTTCATAGTGGCTGCACCAATTTACATTCCCACCAACAGTGTCGGAGGGTTCCCTGTTTTTCACACCCTCTCCAGCATTTATTATTTGTAGATTTTTTGATGATGGTCATTCTGACCAGTGTGAAGTGATACCTCATTGTAGTTTTGATTTGCATTTCTCTACATCTATTGAGTAAAGGCCATGAATGCTACTAACATCTTACAATATATAAGACAGCTCATTACAACAAAGAATGCCCACAATGTCTATAGTGCTAAGACTGCGAGATTTGACTACTCAGAGTGTGGTCTTTGGGCCAGCAGCTTGGGCATGGTGGAGAAAATTGTTGGGAATCTCATATCTCACTGGAAATCTAGAAAATCAAGACATTTTAACAAGTGACATTTAACAAGATCTCCAGGTGACTTATAAGCACATTAAAGCTTTAAATGTGTTGCTTTTACACTTATTGTTTATTCTTTCTGATTGTCAGTGTGAAAGTATTGTTTTCCAGAGGCTCCAAGAATTCTGATTAATTATAAGCATGAGTTTTTTTTTTTTTTTTTTAAAGTAAAGACTTTATTGGGGCCCCTGCTGCATTGGGGGAAGCAAGAACAAATGACAGGATCCCTTGCTTGCTCATTCCCTGAGTGGGGTGGCGAGCTTGTTCCTTATATGAGGAGAGGATAGGGGTGTGTCCAGGGGGCAGGGGATAGTGTCCAGGGGACAGGCCAGATGGATGGCTTAGGTGTTTTGCCCACCCCTTAGAAATAATTCTTGTTTTGTTTTTAAGCTGCACTGTGCAACATGGGGGATCTTAGTTCCTTGACCAGGGATGGAACCTGTGCCCCCTGCATTGGAAATGTGGAGTCTTAACCACTTGGAAAGTCCCTAACCACTGGTTTCTAAGGAGAGTACGTTTCCATCTCAGACCTGGGCTAGCTATCCACACCCATGAGACAAATCCCAATAGCAATGCTTTCCAAGGTTCTGAGCATTTCCCTCAAGCTTGGCACGTGTGTGTGGCAGCTGTGTGTGGCAGCTACGGGCTGATTCATGTGTGTGAGTGTTGGGGAAGGCCAGTGGGAGCTCTCACCCTTAAAAGAATAGTAGTGTGACCTTGCTGCTGCTGCTGCTGCTGCTAAGTCGCCTCAGTCGTGTCCAACTCTGTGAGACCCCATAGACGGCAGCCCACCAGGCTCCCTCGTCCCTGGGATTCTCCAGGCAAGAACACTGGAGTGGGTTGCCATGTCCTTCTCCACTGCATGAAAGTGAAAAGTGAAAGTGAAGTTGCTCAGTCGTGTCTGACTCTTAGTGACCCCATGGACTGCAGTCCACCAGGCTCCTCCATCCATGGGATTTTCCAGGCAAGAGTACTGGAGTGGGGTGCCATTGCCTTCTCCTTTGGATACACTTAATCTCCCCATCCTAAATTCTGATCTCATGGCTGGGGAAGACAAGGCCTCATCATAGATGTTCACTGTAGGAAAAAAAGGCCTCATCATGGATGTTCAATGTAGGCGGCAGCTCTGGCTACAGCAGGGCTGACTTCATAAGAGTGCAACCTGTACAGTTACACAGGACCAGATTTGGTAAGGCTGCACACTTGGTTTAATGCTCTGCTGTTGTCATCTTGAAGCACATAATTTTGATCAAGGCAGCCCTTGTTTTCCTTTTGCACTAGGTTTGGCATATTATGTAGCCAATTCTGGGCCTAGAGTAAGGGGTCGGCAATCTGAAATTGCAACGTAATCCTTGTGCCAATCAAAACTGGCTAGCTTGCCGTTTTCACATGTCTGCTATGAGTTGCCAGCCCTTATGTACTTTGATTCATTTACTTATTCAGCATATATTTACTGGCTACTTTTTGCACACTGGGCACTCTTTTAGGTGCTGGATATATCAAAGTACACTTGATCTTGGCCAAAAGGTCAAGAAGCAATGGAAATATCAAAGTAAACAGACAAAATCCATGCCCTCTTGGAGCTCACACTCTCTTGAGGGAGACCCGCAGAGGAGACAGTGTGAAATGTTCTATGTGGCAGTATAAATAGGGTGTATCTATAGGAAGCATGGACTTCCCTGGTGGATCAGTGATAAAGAATCTGCCTGCAATGCAGGAGATGCAGGAGACCATGAATTCAGTCCCTGGGTTGGGAAGATCTCCTGGAGGAGGGCATGTCAATTCACTCCAGTATTCTTGCCTGGAGAATCCTGTGGACAGAGGAGCCTGGAAGGCTGTAGTCTATAGGGTCACACAGAGTTGGACACGACTGAAGACACAATAAACTGTGGAAAATTCTGAAAGAGATGGGCATACCAGACCATCTGACCTGCCTCTTGAGAAACCTGTGTGCAGGTCAGGAAGCAACAGTTAGAACTGGACATGGAACAACACACTGGTTCCAAATAGGAAAAGGAGTACGTCAAGACTGTATATTGTCACCCTGCTTATTTAACTTATATGCAGAGTACATCATGAGAAACACTGGCCTGGAAGAAGCACAAGCTGGAATCAAGATTGCCTGGAGGAATATCAATAACTTCAGATATGCAGATGACATCACCCTTACGGCAGAAAGTGAAGAAAAACTAAAAAGCCTCCTGATGAAAGTGAAAGAGGAGAGTGAAAAAGTTGGCTTAAAGCTCAACATTCAGAAAACGAAGATCATGGCATCTGGTCCCATCACTTCATGGGAAATAGATGGGGAAACAGTGGAAACAGTGTCAGACTTTAGTTTTGGGGGCTGAAAAATCACTGCAGATGGTGATTGCAGCCATGAAATTAAAAGATGCTTACTCCTTGGAAGGAAAGTTATGACCAACCTAGATAGCATATTCAAAAGCAGAGACATTACTTTGCCAACAAAGGTCCATCTAGTCAAGGCTATGGTTTTTCCAGTAGTCATGTATGGATGTGAGAGTTGGACTGTGAAGAAAGCTGAGTGCGGAAGAACTGATACTTTTAAACTGTGGTGTTGGAGAAGACTCTTTGAGAGTCCCTTGGACTGCAAGGAGATCCAACCCATCCATCCTAAAGGAGATCAGTCCTGGGTGTTCTTTGGAAGAAATGATGCTGAAGCTGAAACTCCAGTACTTTGGCCACCTCATGTGAAGAGTTGACTCATTGGAAAAGACTCTGATGCTGGGAGGGATTGGGGGCAGGAGAAGGGGACGACAGAGCAAGAGATGGCTGGATGGCATTACCGACTCGATGGACGTGAGTCTGAGTGAACTCTGGGAGTTGGTGATGGACAAGGAGGCCTGGTGTGCTGCGATTCATGGGGTCGCAGAGTCGGACACGACTGAGCGACTGAGCTGAGCTGCAGAGACTGAGCACGCACACATGCACGCGCATGGGAAGCATCGATAGGGTGGCTGAAAAGCCCTCATTGCAAAGGCCACTTTTGAATGAAAATGTAAAGGAAGAGAATGTCCACTTTAATAACAGAATAGCCAGTTATTTTACCAGCTACAGTGTTTATTAGGGAATAGCAGAGGAATTTCAATTCAGACCATAAGCAAATCCAGAGAAGGAGGAAAAGGAACTTGCTTTTATAGAGAAAAGGGGGGAATTGGGAGGGGCTGCAGTAATCAAAGAGCTTACTGGAAGAAGCTGGGAGCCCCAGCTATGGAGGTTTCTTATTGGTTGTTCTACTACAGTCTCTTACTGGCTGGAACCTGGGGTGGAGGGAAGTTTTATTCTGTGTGTGTGTGCGCTCAGTCATGTCTTAATTCTTTGCAACCCCATGGACTGGAAGGATCCTCTGTCCATGGAATTTTCTGTCCATGGAGTGGGTTGCCATTTCCTACTCCAGGGGATCTTCCTGACTCAGGGATCAAACTTGCATCCCTTGCACCTTCTGCATTGGCATGCAAATTCTTTTCCACTGTGGAAGCCCTTTATTCTCTGTGCTGGACACTAAAGTAGAGGCACCGTCAGGTGGAGATGTAGGCAAGTATCTCTTCCTATTTGGAGCAACTGATGATGCGCGGAGGGGCACGAGATTTCTCCCTACNTACAGTCTCTTACTGGCTGGAACCTGGGGTGGAGGGAAGTTTTATTCTGTGTGTGTGTGCGCTCAGTCATGTCTTAATTCTTTGCAACCCCATGGACTGGAAGGATCCTCTGTCCATGGAATTTTCTGTCCATGGAGTGGGTTGCCATTTCCTACTCCAGGGGATCTTCCTGACTCAGGGATCAAACTTGCATCCCTTGCACCTCCTGCATTGGCATGCAAATTCTTTTCCACTGTGGAAGCCCTTTATTCTCTGTGCTGGACACTAAAGTAGAGGCACCTTCAGGTGGAGATGTAGGCAAGTATCTCTTCCTATTTGGAGCAACTGATGATGCGTGGAGGGGCACGAGATTTCTCCCTATTGGCCTGTCCCAGATGAGGGTTTTTTTTTTTTTAATTCTATAAGAGAATCTGCCAAAATCCAGGGGTGTGGGGAGGTGAGAGCTTTCCAAGTGGAGGAGAAGAGAATGTAAAAGTTCTGAGACTAAACCATGCTAGTCCTGTTTGAAGAACAGAAAGTTGGCATGGCTGGCGTGGAAAGAACAAAATGGAGAATAAAAAAGGTGATGCAGAATCACTCTTATAGAGTCGGGCAGGTCATGGTGCGGGCCTTAAATGTTTCTGTGACTGAGATGGGAAGCTACTCATTAGACATGATCAGACTTAATGTTTTACCAACATCATCCTACTTTAATGTTGTAGACTAGAAAAGGTCAAGGGCAAAAGAAGGGAGATCAGTTAGCAGTCTATTGTAACAATCAAGGCAAAGATGATGGTGACTTATGCATTCAGGTGGTTGAATTTTGTCTTTATTTTAAATGGAAAGTCAACAGACCAGATTTAGGGCTAACATAAAAATAGTAGTGCCCAGGATGACACCAAGAGTTCTGACCTGAGCAAATTTTAAAAAAAAATAGTAGAAACCAATTCAGGGAGAATATCAGGGATTCCATTTGGATTACAGTTGTTCCTTGAACAACATGGGTTTGAACTGCACGGGTTCACTTACGTGGTTATTTTCCAAGAGTAACTACTGTACTTCACAGTCAGTGGTCTGCTGAATCCAAGGATGTGCAGGAACCTCAGATATGGATAGCCAACTCATTGTAAGTTATATGTGGATAAACCCATGCATTGTTCAAGAGTCAACCATGGTTAGGTTGGAGACATCCATTGTTTATCCAAGTGGAGGTAGCAAACTGGGAGTCATGTTCAAGGAAATCTTGATTAAAGATATAAATATCAGATCATCAGCATATAGATATCTGGATGAATACAGATGGGAAATAATGGAAAAAATTTCAAACCTTTGAGTTTTACTGTCACTGGAGTTGTTTCAAAAATAAAGACATGTAAACACCTTGAAGAGCCTAATTGCAAAATTCAGCTAAAGCTGAGGTACAAACATTTGAAATGGATGTGTCTTCACTGTCTAGTCTCCAAAAAATGATAAAGCAAGAGGAAAAAATTATCATCAGTTTAGTTACTTATTTTAAATCTTTATTATGAGTTTATTTTACCCTATATGTAGTTCAAATCTTCACACAATTAAGGGGGTTATCAGGATGAGACTTGGGTTGGAGAGTCCCTGTAGACACCTCCTTCCACAACCTCTCATATCTTGGTTTAATCCACATAGCTAATCATCTTCAAGTAAGAGCTCTTTGAGTTGGCCACTTTCTCAACTTGCAGCTTTGAGAGAAGCATCATTAGACTCATCCACCTTCTATAACCTAGGGAGGAGATTCGGAGCCAGGATGAATTTCCAGAGCAATTTCATGCTGAACAGCCTGGTAATTTATTTCTTGTGGAGTTCCAGTGTTCAAGTCAACGTGGCTGGAGACAGATGGCTCTGAAGAAGGGCTCTGTTGAGGCATTCCTGGAATCATATTGGAAGTTCCTGGCAGGGATTCCTGCCTCAAGGCTTCCTTCTCAAGCAGTTCTGGGTTCTCCTGCATGAATTTAGTCTTCTCCAAGGAAATTGCTACAGATATCAGTGGCTAAATAAAAAGCAGAAGGGCAAAAAAAATAAACAGAGACTAAACATTCTCGGCACAGCAGGAACACAACATCACCATTTTCATGCTCAAGTCTGAACAAAACTGAAAAAGACATTATCCAGAAAAGCATAAAACAAATCTGACAGGTTCAAGATAATTCACCAATAATTTAACTGCCAGACAGAGCAAAATTCAACATCTTTTAAAGAAAAACTACACAGTCTAGATGGCCTATATAGTATCACATACAAAGTTCAGCATACAGGTAAATAATTACTAGACATGTGAAAAAGCAGGAAAATGTGAACCATAATCTGGATAAAAAATATTTACTAGAAAGAGACCTCAAAATGACAAAGATGATGAGATTGGCAGACAAGAACTTAAAAGTGATTACAGAAAAATGGCCACAATGAGTGAAAAGATAGGGTATATCAGCAGAGAAGACAGGAGCCAGAATGGAATTCTAGAACTGAAAAATAAACTATCCAAAATGAAAAAAAAATTCATTAAATTTCTAAATAGGATATTGGACATTGCAGGAGAAAGGATCAGAAAACCTGAAGACAGATCAATAGAAATTATCCAAATCAATAGAAATTATCCAAAGATGGAAAAAATGAATACAGCCTCAGTGACCTATGACACTCAAGGAGACAGCAAGCATCCACGTAATTGCCGTCCCTGGGGAGGTAGGAAACCTTGGAGCTTAAGTTCTATCCCCAACATCGCCCATTGTCCAATCAACAGTGGACCCTGTGAGGCACTGCAGAGAGGTCTGTGAAGTACTTGCCCACATGATCTCTAAGACCCTTCTAACTCCAAAGTGCTATGAATGAATTGGTGCAGCAGATCTATATATTGTTTCCATAAAAACATATTCTTGAAACATTTGTATGGCTCAGATCTTTATAACAGTGGAATTTTCAGACTTAGAAACAGAATAATGATTTACTTAACTAAAAGATGCCTCTGCTTAATGAAGAGAAACCAAAAGAGGAACAACTTTTGCCAGTTTTCTTCTAGGTCTGACTCAAATGCTGTCTTCTCTATGAGTCTCTTCTTGATTTCCATTTGATGTGATCTCTACCACACACAGCACTCTGTTTCTACTTCTCTTTTGACCGACACACTAGACCAGCAGTATTCAATCTGGGGCACTAAAAGCAATGATGGTTTTAAGATATTTAGGAAAGTCTTGCAAAACTTTGAGTACAGGTGTTAAGAAAATCAGAGATACCAAGGGAACATTTCATGCAAAGATGGGCTCAATAAAGGACAGAAATGGTATGGACCTCACAGAAGCAGAAGATATTAAGNATTAGAGATACCAAGGGAACATTTCATGCAAAGATGGGCTCGATAAAGGACAGAAATGGTATGGACCTCACAGAAGCAGAAGATATTAAGAAGAGGTGGCAAGAATACACAGAAGAACTGTACAAAAAAGAGCTTCATGACCCACATAATCATGATGGTGTGATCACTCACCTAGAGCCAGATATCCTGGAATGTGAAGTCAAGTGGGCCTTAGAAAGCATCACTACGAACAAAGCTAGTGGAGGTAATTCCAGTGGAGCTAAATCAAATCCTGAACGATGATCCTGTGAAAGTGCTGCACTCAATATGCCAGCAAATTTGGAAAACTCAGCAGTGGCCACAGGACTAGAAAAGGTCAGTTTTCACTCCAGTCCCAAAGAAAGGCAATGCCAAAGAATGTTCAAACTACCGCACAATTGCACTCATCTCACATGCTAGTAAAGTAATGCTCAAAATTCTCCAAGCCAGGCTTCAGCAATATGTGAACTGTGAACTTCCAGATGTTCAAGATGGTTTTAGAAAAGGCAGAGGAAGCAGAGATCAAATTGCCAACATCTGCTGTATCATGGAAAAAGCAAGAGAGTTCCAGAAAAACATATATTTCTGCTTTATTGACTATGCCAAAGCCTTTGACTGTGTGTACCACAATAAACTGTGGAGAATTCTGAAAGAGATGGGAATACCAGACCATCTGACCTGCCTCTTGAGAAACTTATATGCAGGTCAGAAAGCAACAGTTAGAACTAGACATGGAACAACAGACTGGTTCCAAACAGGAAAAGGACTACATTAAGGCTGTATATTGTCACCCTGCTTATTTTACTTATATGCAGGGCACATCATGAGAAATGCTGGGTTGGAAGAAACACAAGCTGGAATCAAGATTGCTGGGAGAAATATCAATAACCTCTGATATGCAGATGACATCACCCTTATGGCAGAAAGTGAAGAGGAACTAAAAAGCCTCTTGATGAAAGTGAAAGAGGAGAGTGAAAAAGTTGGCTTAAAGATCAGCATTCAGAAAACTAAGATCATGGCATCTGGTCCCATCACTTCATGGGAAATAGATGGGGAAACAGTAGAAACAGTGTCAGACTTTATTTTGAGGGGCTCCAAAATCACGGCAGATGGTGACTGCAGCCATGAAATTAAAAGATGCTTACTCCTTGGAAGGAGAGTTGTGACCAACCTAGACAGCATATTCAAAAGCAGAGACATTACTTTGCCAACAAAGATCCGTCTAGTTAAGGCTATGGTTTTTCTAGTAGTCATGTATGGATGTGAGAGTTGGACTGTGAAAGGTGAGCGCCGAAGAATTGATGCTTTTGAACTGTGGTGTTGGAGAAGAGTCCTGGGAGTCCCTTGGACTGCAAGGAGATCCAACCCATCCATCCTAAAGGAGATCAGTCCTGGGTGTTCTTTGGAAGGAATGATGCTAAAGCTGAAACTCCAGTACTTTGGCCACCTCATGCGAAGAGTGGACTCATTGGAAAAGACTCTGATGCTGGGAGGGACTGGGTGGCGGCAGGAGGAGAAGGGGACAACAGAGGATGAGATGGCTGGATGGCATCACCAACTCGATCGAAGTGAGTTTGAGTGAACTCCGGGAGTTGGTGATGGACAGGGAGGCCTGGCGTGCTGCAATTCATGGGGTCACAAAGAGTCGGACACAACTGAGGGACGGAACTGACTGAACTGACAGGTGTTAAAATCCATCAGTTAAATCAGCAGGCCTTCTGAAACCCAATGCAACCCATTCTGGGCCTATTTCAGATAAGTTTTACAGTTCCAGTGATGAAATCTAAAGGTGACTGCAGCAAGGAATAGTTTGCAATTCACTTGGAGCCAACAAGAAACCAGAACTTAGACTGTTATTCTATTTGATGTACCTCCACAGCTTCCCTGTGGCTCAGCTGGTAAAGAATCCATCTGCAATGTGGGAGACCTGGGTTTCATCCCTGGGTTGGGAAGATCCCCTGAAGGGAAAGGCTACCCACTCCGGTATTCTGGCCTGGAGAATTCCATGGACTGTATAGCCCATGGTGTCACAAAGAGCTGGACACGGCTGGGTGACTTTCAGGTCACCACCTCCTCACCCTTCATCTAGTTCTTTCAATTTGTACCAGGATGTGGCTCTCCCTTGCCCTGTAAGCAATAAGCTTTCTTTTAGACCCCTGTTGGGTTCCCTTTGCTTTCTTTTAACAAAGGAAATAAATTTCCATAATTACAATTTGCACGTGAACTTTCCTAAAACTGAGAACTTGCCCACAATCCAGGCATCAGGCTGGCTCTCATTTCCCTGACAATTGCTAATTGTCTCACACTTGGCAAAAGAACAGCAAAACTTTTGTTCAACCAAATCTTGCTAAGGAATAGCTGTAGGGTGTGAAACCTCCTGAGTGCAACACAGAGGGACAACTCAAAAAACTGATGTGAGCAAAGTTTTCCATCATAAAATCAGGGTACAGTTTTGGGAGTCTTTCCTTGCCTTATATATTTACATTTCTATTAACAGTGAAGCAAGGTGTTAGAAAAGGATTAGCGTGGGCAACTGAGGTGATGACAAATTTTGCTTAATGATCTCACCTCTACCATCTCCCAACAACTGCTCAAATGATGAACTGTTCCTGAGGGAGGGTTCCTTCAATTACTGCTTTCAGACTGTAGTAGGAAACTATCTTTCTTTTGATCTGCATGTAAAATATCCAGACTTAAAACATAAATCTGTTAATTTTGAGGAAAGCTGAGCATGTTGATATAAATGTACATAAAGCTTAATATTTTCATGTCTTCATCAAAATTGGCTTTGGAAACTAGCAAAAGCTAATAAATTATATAAGACTACATTAAAGATTTTCATGCACAGGAATACAGTGATCATTACAAAGATGTCAGATATTAAGTTCAAGAAGTCAATCTGCTCTCCGGGTGTCATGTACTTTGCAGAAAGCACAAAAGGACACATGGTGTTTTTCCGAAGACTGCAGCAAAAATTGTGGGAGATAAAAGATAATAAACACAGAGTTTTTGCTTAACTGTTCTGATAATTCATGACCACTATTAGAGCATTACAGGAGACATCTTATGGCCTGATAAATAAATAGCATATATTAAATTAGTTAAGTAAATAGTATATAACATAAAATAATATATCTGAAGTATATACTGGAAACCATATTTGGTTTCTGAAAAATATTGAGTAATTTTTAAAAAGAATTTGAAGAATCTTGTATGAAAATATACTTGTTCCAAGTGATGCTTTAGATTTTTCTAAACTCTGGTTTTTTAAACCAGTACATGTAAAGTATTTCCTGAAATCTAAAATGCCTTTAAGCATTTTGTTCATTGACAAGGATTGTCAGCAAGATTGATCTACATACAAACATATGACTATGGAGGGAAAGTAGGTTTGGGGAGCCTCAGTGCACTCCATGTATTTCCTGGTACCCACCACGGGATGTGGGTGTGTGCCCACCGCCGAGTTTCTTCTCCCTAGCTGGTGGTGACACTTTTCACACTGCTCTTGAATCGCACGTTCTTCTTGCTTCAGCATTTCTGCCATTCTGGTTTTTTTGAGGCTATTTTCATATTCTCTCTGCAGCTGGATCTTCTCCTGTCTGTCCTGGGGTGATATGACAGAGTAGCGTCTGGTCAATCTCCAGAGGCATGGACCCTCCCCAGGGATCTCCAGAGTCCTGCTTTGGATTTCAGGTTACTATGAGAAAGCTCACAGCCCTCCCCAGACTGACTGCACGCACCTGTTCTTTTGCTTTGGCCGTTTTCTTGTAATGATAAAGCCAGTGAGCCAGGTACTCTATGGGGTCACTGGGCTGAACCATCGCCACTTCTGCCAGAGCCTGGGCCAGGCGATTTCCAAAGCACCTCTTCAGGTAATTGGTTTCCATCCTGGCGGACTTGGGAAATATCAAAACAGGGTCACAATCTAATTGGACTTAAAAAATAAATAGACACATTCTAACCAGTGGAGATTCATTTGGGGACAAAAGTGAGATGTTTCTGGGAGCCCATCCTTCCCCCAAATTACCAATAAATATATATGCACTTGCCAATGGCTCTTACATTCAAATGAACTTTTTTCTAAAGCTTTCTAGCTGTCCTAGGTCACAAAATAGGTCCTGGGGTTCATCTGGCCAGGAGCTTGTGGATGGGTATTTAAGAGTGGCTGAGGCTTCCACTTATCCACACATCTCTACCCTTGAGTAGGGAGGAAATAGCTGAGCAGGCAGGAGGGTATAAGAGGGTCTCTGGGCACCTAGCAAGCCACACTATTGTGAGGTTAAAAGCTACAGTCATCTATGACATAATAAGACAGGCTTATATATTTCACCACGGACCACTGAGAAGCCCTGAGGCAGAGAGGGAGGCGAACTGCCTGGCACTGTGGCTACTGCCCAGGGCTACCTGAGCAGAGGTGTCCACAGCAGTAGGAACACAGACTCCAGGATCAGACAGACCAAGTTCCAGCCCTGGGCCTCCTGTTTATTAGCTGTGTGATCTTCAGCAAGTTACCAAGTCTCTCTGAACCTCAGCTTTCTGATCTAGGAACAGAATAACAAAAATAGGTATTTTGTAATTGTGAGGATTAGAAGAGATACTAAATACATGTGAAGCACATAGCTTGGCGAGTAATAAATGTTTTCTATTAGCTGTTACAGTGGAAGATTGTGACATGAAATTGTCTGGCACCCAGCCTCTTCCTGACCATCTTCATATTTCTGAAGCTGACACATTTTAACTCCAAAAGAGCTAATAATAAAGTGAATAATAGGCTTAGGTCAAGTCCTAATATTTTCTGGAGGCACTTTTCAGTTTAAGGAGGGAAAGGTAAGTAGATTGATAGATATGAATATGGAAAAAAATTCCTAGCTCTTTGCACTGCAAAGGCCTAGAACCAAAAACACCTCAGTAGCAATGAACACACAGAATCTGCTTTTTAAAAAACTGAAGTATAGTTGATTAGTAATGTTTTAATTTCTGCTATACAGCAAAATGATTCAGTTATACATATACATTAATATATGTATTCTTTTTATATTCTTTTCGACTATGGTTTACCACAGAATATTGAATGTAGTTCCCTGTGTTATACAATAGGACTTGTTGTTTTACCCATTTTATATATAATAGTTTGCATCTGCTAACCCCAAACTCCCAGTTCATTTCCACTCACCACCCACCCCACCCACCTAGCCTCAGAATTTGCTTTTAAATAGCCTTAACAATTTAAAAGGAATCAGGGTTCCTTGGAGAAAGGACCAAGATCAAGGCAGGGAAAGTCTAATAAGCCTGGAATATTTTGCTTTCCCCCCCAAATAAGAAAATGCTAAAAAATAAAATGGTTGGGGACAGAGGAGTCAGGTTGAAGGGGCTATTACAGCCAAATCTGAGGTAATCTGGCCACCAAAATTATTAAACACTGTTGTTACTGTTCAGTTGCTAAGTCGTGTCTGACTTTGAAACCCCATGGACTGCAGCACACCAGGCTTCTCTGTCCTTCACTACCTCCTGGAGTTTGCTCAAACTCATGTCCATGAGCCTGTGATGCCATCCAACCATCTCATCCTCTGTCACCCTCTTCTCTACTTGCCCTCAATCTTTCCAAGCATCAGGGTCTTTTCCAATGAGTTGGCCCTTTGCATCAAGTGGCCAAAGTATTGGAGTTTCAGCTTCAGCAATAATGACTGTAATGGATTATAACCAATTGAATAAAGTAAGAATCCATGGGTCCATATAAGAATAAATTACTGAATGGGAGAGCAGGCAAATTCTTTCATAAAGAAGAATGCCAACTAATAAATGTGGAAATAAAAATGAAATTTAAAAATATTTTGTAATGATCATAGTATAACTGAAGCAATCATCAATGAACACTAAAACTTGGGGAATATTTGACAAGGAGTAGGATAGTCATACAGAGAAGGCAATGGCGACCCAAGCCAGTACTCCTGCCTGGAAAATACCATGGACAGAGGAGCCTGATAGGCTGCAGTCCATGGGGTGGCTAAGAGTCGGACACGACTGAGCGACTTCACTTTCACTCTTCACTTTCATGCATTGGAGAAGGACATGGCAACCCATTCCAGTGTCCTTGCCTGGAGACTCCCAGGGACGGAGGAGCCTGGTGGGCTGCCGTTTATGGGGTCGCACAGAGTCGTCACACATGACTGAAGCGACTTAGCAGCAGCAGCAGGATATTCATATAGTCCCAAAGTTTCTCTCCACAAATTATGGATTAACTCCAAAAAGAAATACAGAAACTTCACAGTGGTAAAACCTGACAGGCACAATGTTAACCAAATGATCAATGCAAACATCACCCATAAAGGGACAAAATAACATTATGTGTCTTCTGATGTGATGCACTTCGTTCTGGGACACAACACATTTCTGTAGATTCTTGCCCCAAATGCAAAACTGGAATCTGACATCAAACAAAGCCAAGTTGAGAGAAAGTCTGTAACTGGGGTATACTCTTAAAATGTCAACATCATGAAAGAAAAAAGATAAGGCACTGGTCCAGATCAAAGGAGCCTAAACAGCCATCCCAACTAAATGCAATATATGATCCTTAGTTGGATGTAGATCAGAAGACAGAATTCTGTAAAGGACGTTGTTGGGTAAACAGAATGTGAACTGTAAGTTCCAAAATAGAATTATATCAAGGTAAAACTTCCTGGTTGTGGTAATTGAAATATGAGTAAGAAAATGTCCTTGTCCCTAGGAAATACACAGTGTGTCAAGGCAGAATAATGGCTCCCAAAGGTGTTCACAAAGTAATACCTGGAATCTATGAACTACATTACCTTATATGACAAAGGGGACTTTGCAGATGTGATTAAATTAAGCTTTTTTTTTTGTCGTTGTTTTGGGGAAATTATACTGGATTATCCAGGTATGCAGGCTTTCCAGGTGGCTCAGTGGTAAAGAATCTGCCTGTCAGTGCAGGAGACCTGGCTTCAATCCCTGGGTCCGGAGGATCACCTAGAGAATGAAATGGCAACCCACTTCAGTATTCTTGCCTGGGAAATCCCATGGACAGAGGAGCCTGGCAGGTTATAGACCATGGGGTTGTAAAGAGACACAATATAGCAACTAAAATAACAACAAATCTAGGTAGGCACAATGTAATCACGAGAGTCTTTATAAGAGGGACACAGTAAAGTCAGACAGGGTGGAATAAGGTGTGGTGATGGCAGCTGAGGGAGAAAAGGTGATGTGATTCAGGACCATGAGCCAAGCAGGGTGGGTGGCCTCTAGAAGCTGGAAAAGGCAAGGAAAGGGATCTTTCCTAGGGCATCCAGGAGGAACCAGCCTTGCTGAAACACTCTGACATTAACCCTGTAAGATTCATCTTGGATCTCAAACTTCAAAAACCGTAAGGTAATAAATGTGTGTTTAAAGTCACTGCGTTTGGGGTAGTGGTGAAGGGAGGGGACGGGAATATGCTGGTGGCTCCTTCTGCCAGTCTGTGACTAACGCACCTGAACCAATGCACCCAAATAAACTATTTCTACACCCCTTCTCATCAGAGTATGGGCCACAATCAGCAGCATTGCATCACCTGGGAGTTGCTGAAATGCAGGTTCTCAGGTCCCCCCTCAGACTTACAGATTGAGAGTCTGCATTTTAACAGAATCCCCAGGTGATACACAGTTACAGCTCTCCTTTGCCTTAATCCCAGTACAACTACCCTTCCCAGGGGGCGGAATCACCAATTTTGGAGCAGATCGTTTATCCACTTTGCCACACTTACTGCAGTGTGGCAGCCACTGAGGACCAAACGTTGAAGAGCCTTCCGTCTGTCACTGCTCTTGCTGGCACTTATTTTCTCAGCCAACGTTTAGTGAAGCATCTTGTGCCCAGCACTGCCCCACATAAACTGAAACAAAACATGGGAAATGCTAGCCAAGAACTGTGTGAAACAACTAGCCCAGGGAAGGCTGCAGATGGTCGGGGAGATGAAAAAGGTTGGAAGACTTCCTGGAGGTGGGGGCATCCGTGCTCGTTCTGAAAGGAGTGCCAACTAAAGAATGTATCCAGCCAGCTGGCTCCACAAGGACTAAGTCCTTAGCAGTTGCTAACTGGTCACTAACAGCCTGAAAAGAGTTTGAGGTGGAAATCAGGAATGAGATACTCTACTTTCTGGGAAAACTGACAGAATAGACCTTCAGACAGAAATTTTCAGGAGAAAAATTTATAAACCCAATTTCTTGCATCTTACATACTTAGAAAAGCAATAAAATAATTAAACTGTGCTCGATAACTAGCAGTAAACTTTTACCTAGATATGTGTTTGACTGCAGGCACCCTTTCTCCAAATCTCCTGTACGGTGACCTCTGCCCTCACCTCTTCCACGCTGAAGCAGTTTCTCAGAGTTGTCTGAGAGGCTGTCTGCAGGGCTATAATCCTCAGTTAAGTCCCCAAATAAAACTGAATTTACAGCTCTTAGATGTGCTATCCCCCGCC
>SJYQ01002555.1:268242-292742 GCA_006410935.1 Redunca redunca | reverse complement strand
TATAATTGTATTAAAGCATATTTACTTTTCATTTTGTTTTTAGGTTGCATTAAACATTGATCAAGATTTGTAGGCTCAACCAACCTAAGAACAATACATTTTTCTTCTTGTTTCAAGTTTCAAAATAGGAGGTCCCCAGTTGTATTTTTTTCCCTCCAAACTTGTACTCTGCTTTTCCTCCCTCTAACCACAGCTTTATAAATGAGTTTCAAGTGTGGCCTTAAAATATTGTTTTCTTAATGTAACTGGTTACATGTATGACATCATTGAGAGAACAGGAGAGAATTTTTCCCAAAGCAACCAAAAGGAGCAAGTGGGAGACCAGGTGAAAAGAACTGTGTGCATCTGTATGAGAAGAAGATTGCCTGAGGTGAAAGTTACTGCTCTGTGAGAAGTGAAAGAGGCTGCCCCTCTGCGGGGCTCAGGAACATTCAACATGCTTTAGATATGATGATTTCCTCCCGGGAGTGCACTGCAAAGACTTCCCCAGTTTGCTGGGAAATGATCTTTGTAGTTTCACTTAATCCATGCTTATTGACGCAGCTGGGGTGGGGAGGGATGTCAAGTTCCCGGACAGGGAAGCTTTGTTTCTTTTGGAACAATCTTTGGGCAGAGGGATGATGTGCTGCTGTTGAAGGGAAGATCTCTCTTCCTTCAGTGGATGCTGGGCGGTCTCTTGGAAGTTTCAGGGCTAGCTTTGAACTTTAGGGAGAAATTTGCTTTTATAAAAAATTTTTCCAAATCTATGTTTATGCCAAGAAGAGGCTTCTTCTAAAATAAAAAAATCTGGTTTTAGTTATAATATACCTTTCCTGACACAATGAAAAGAGAACAACCTAATTGCTTAAATGGGAAAAGAAAAAGGGGAAAAAAATTATGGGAAAGAACACAGATTTCATTGAAGAGAAACGTTATATCAGTTCTATATTTTTTTAAAAACTTAAAGAATTTGGGACTGCGCTGGCTGTTCACTGCTGCGCATGGGTGGCTTTTGTTGTAGTAAGCGGGGGCCACTTTCCATCGTGGTACTCAGGCTTCTCACTGCTGTGGTTTCTCTTGTGGAGGAGCGCAGGTTCTACCTGAACGGGCTTCGGTAGTTGTGGTGCAGGGGCTTAGCTGCCCTGTAGCACGTGGAATCTTCCTGGACCAGAGATCGAACCTGTGTCCTTTGTGTTTGCGGGTGAATTCTCAACCACTGTACCACCAGGGAAGTCCAGTTCTGTACATTTTTTTTTTTTGAGAAAAAAGTTCCAGGTGCCCTGGAGCCATTGATAACTTCTGTGTCAATCAGGCTGCCAGGCACTCTGCCCCACCCCCACCCCCCCAAATATGGATGACCTGTGTTCACTGCACCCAGGCAGAAGTGTTGAAGACAGCAGGAGAGTGTCCTTCAAGGCTTCGGCCTCAACCAGTGTGGCACTGTCAAGGAGGGCTAGGTGTGGAAAGACAGGCTCAGAGGGCATCTTGGACTCAGTCAGTCCATGCCCCTCCCCAAAGAGTGCTGTCTGGCCCTGGGATTTGGCAACAAGAGTTTCTGAGTGTTAGTCAATACTCAAGGTGAAGCTTTGTGGCTCTGGGCTAGGGGGTGGTCTTGTGTGAAGAGTCCCCAGCCAGAGCTTGGCATAAGAGGAAGAAGGTAGAATGGGATAAGAAAGGAGATGAAAGGTGTTCAACCTTTGTCTGGGGAGAGAGCCCTCAGGAGGATTCAACTGGTGATCAGGGTCCAAGGGAAGAGGCTCCCATCTCCACCAGGAGATGACTCACAGATACAGCAGATGCCCACTGGGACTAGGGCAAGGCTGTCATCTTTGGGCAGACACTTATGCTGAGTTTGAATCTGAGTCTTAGAGTTTCTTGCTAATGGCAGCAAGACTTATTTTAGACCCACCCAAAGGATGGGGTCCTCTGTCCATTAGATTTCCCAGGCAAGAATACTGGAATGGGTTGTCATTTCCTTCTCCAGGGGATCTTCCTAACCCAGGAATGAAGCCCGCATCCCCTGCATCGACAGAGAAGCCTGGTGGGCTACACAGTCCATGGGGTAGCAAAGACTAAACGATGACAGCAAAGGATGGGGTGGGGATGCCTCCTGTTCTGGCATACTTTTCAGTAGCGAGATAAGATCCTGTTTTGGTTGAAATTGCCGGGAAAAATATCAATAACCTCAGATATGCAGATGACACCACCCTTATGGCAGAAAGTAAAGAGGAACTAAAAGTCTCTTGATGTAAGTGGAAGTGGAGAGTGAAAAAGTTGGCTTAAAGCTCAACATTCAGAAAACGAAGATCATGGTATCTGGTCCCATCACTTCATGGGAAATAGATGGGGAAACAGTAGAAACAGTGCCAGACTTTATTTTTGGGGGCTCCAAAATCACTGCAGATGGTGACTTGCAGCCATGAAATTAGAAGACGCTTACTCCTTGGAAGAAAAGTTATGACCAACCTAGATAGCATATTCAAAAGCAGAGACATTACTTTGCCGACTAAGGTCCGTCTAGTCAAGGCTGTGGTTTTTCCTGTGGTCATGTATGAATGTGAGAGTTGGATTGTGAAGAAGGCTGAATGCCGAAGAATTGATGCTTTTGAACTGTGGTGTTGGAGAAGACTCCTGAGAGTCCCTTGGACTGCAAGGAGATGCAACCAGTCCATTCTGAAGGAGATCAGCCCTGGGATTTCTTTGGAAGGAATGATGCTGAAGCTCCAGTACTTTGGCCACCTCATGCGAAGAGTTGACTCATTGGAAAAGACTCTGATGCTGGGAGGGATTGGGGGCAGCAGGAGAAGGGGACGACCCAGGATGAGATGGCTGGATGGCATCACTGACTTGATGGATGTGAGTCTGAGTGAACTCCGGGAGTTGGTGATGGACAGGGAGGCCAGCCGTGCTGCAATTCATGGGGTTGCAAAGAGTCGGACACGACTGAGTGACTGAACTGACTGACTGATTCTAGGTTTTCCTCCTGATCTGGCTGTTAGTGGAAGGCAAAGAGAAGGAAGAAATGAAAGAATGGAGAAACATAAAGGATCTAAACATAAATAAACTGTAGGTTTCTGCTTCTTTTTGTTTTACTCACTAGTTTGTTATAGTTTTTTAGATTCCACATGTAAGTTGCATCATGCAGTTAAATAGATGTTTTGGCTGAATCTTGAATAGCCAAGTATTAAGTTCACTGTTCAGCTGAAGTTAAGGCTGAAGTTATAGGTTAACTTCTGAGACATAGCAATTTTTAAAACTACACTTTTATTAAAATTTTTGTTTAATATGATGCTGGAGCACTGATTTTTCAACATTTTTAAATGCTTGGAACTTTTGTGGTCACTGTGCCACACAATTTTGGCACTGTGTAAATGTTTATTTTCAGGTAAAATAGAGAAAGCAGATACTTTTCAGTACTTTTCCCCCCCACAATGTGTTTTTTTTCTTTAAGCTCTCTATTGTTCATTTGTGTTTGATACCTCTGGATACCTAATTTTTCTCCAATTCAGTTTTCTGCTCTGTAGATGCTATATTTTTTATTTTGTTTGGATTGAAGATGACTTATCCAGCTGTATATATTTTGGGGACATAACAGCTTTATTGAGATAAAATTCACAATCACCCATGTAAAATTTACAGTTCATTGGTTCTTAGTCCATTCACTGGTTTGCACAACCGTCACCACAGTCAGCTTTAGAACATTTTCATCACCCCAAGAAGAAACTGTCTGGTTTAGTGGTCATGACACCTAGATCCTTCCCCATCAACTCTAGGCAACTACGAATCTAATTTTTCTGTATAACATCAGAAAACACAGCATCTGGCCCACCATCGGTATAGCCAAGAGTAACCGTTGGGTTCGGATGATGATAGTCTATGCCTCTGGTCTTCTGTGCCCCCTCTTGCAACTCTGAAGTAATTTGTATGGTTACAATATGACCTTCCAGTCCTAATCATTTTAATATTAGTTGCTAATTTTTATCCAGATCAAACTTTGCATTGGAGTTTGTGAAATTCATTGTTAATTCTATTTTCCTTTTACATTTATGTCCAGCATTCATAATCATTGAGAATCATTTGGTTACCCCCAAAGTAATTCTTCCTGAAAGAGATAATTGTTTCTTTTCCCTTAACTACTAATCTTAAAAGTAAGGAAGTCAAGTAGTTATGAATAATGACACTTTTTCCTGAATTTCTTTTAATTGATTATCATTATGGACTCATGGTACTTCTTTGATTTAGTAGTGTCTTTCAGTCCATTACAGTTATTTTTTATTATCGTCACTTGGTAAGTGAATAAGCTCCTTTATTCCTTATGTATGGTATTTCCACTACTCAGGACCCTGCATAATTGATATTATTCACTAGTCTGCAGATGAAGAAACTGAGGCAGATGAAGAGAGGGGTTTTGCCTCATTTTAAACAGTTGGTAAGTGACAGAGCTGACCTGGACTGGGCCTTTGTTGGGCCTCAAAATCAGTGCTGCTGATGTGCTCAGTCATGGCTGACTCTTTGCGACCCCGTGGACTGTAGCCTGCCAGGTTCCTCTGTCCATGGAATTTTCCAGGCAAGAATACTGCAGTGGGTTGCCATTTCCTTCTTCATCAAAGTCAGTATTTTCTGTCAATTCACTATTTGAATTCTGGATAGGGACAAGAAAATTGAAAATAATTTTTTTAAAAAAGATCTGAAACAATTGTTTGTATAGCTCAATGTTCATAAAGAATTAGACTTTTTATGTTTTACTTTTTATTGTGGTAAGATGCACATAACATGAAATTTATCATTTTACCATTTTAAAGTGTACAGTTCAGTGGCCATAAATAAAGTCAGCCATCGCTGTACTTGATATCATGCCGCCATCCTCACTGTCTGGTTCCAGGATGTCTTTATCAAAGCTGGAGACTACACACCCACTGAGTAATCACTCCCCATTCCTCCCTCCTCCCAGCCCCTACCAACCACTGAGTAGGTTTCTATGAATTTACCGGTTCTGGAAACTTGAAATAAATGTAATATACGGCCTGGCTTCTGTCACCTCCATAATGTTTTCAAAGTTCATCTAAGTTGTACCATCTATCAGTACATTTTTTGTCACCAGATAACTTACCGCTTTGATATATGCCACACTTACCCCATTTGTCAGTTCATGGACACTAGGGTGATTTGTGCCTTTGGGCTATTGTGAATAATGTTGCTATCAACTTGTGTATTCAAACTTGTATGTGGACATGTGTTTTCAGTTCTTTTGAGTATATACCTCAGAGTGAGTCATACACTAATTCCATGTTGAAGTTTTTGAGGAACCTCCAAGCTACTCTCCACTGCAGCTACACTATTTTACATTCCTACCAACAATGTATTATCCCCACTTACACTTGATAGTTACCATTTTCTTTTTTTGTGTGTAGCTATCCTAATGGGTGTAAAGTCATATGTCATTGTGGTTTGGTTTGTGTTTCCCTAATTACTTAATAACTAAGCATCTTTACATGTGCTTTTTGGTCATATTTATGTCTTTGGAGAGATGTTCATTCAAGTCCTTTGCCTGCTTTTATTTTTTGTAGTTTTAAGGTTTTTGTTTCTGTTTTTGTTTTTTAAGAAAAATATATTTTCTGGATTCTAGACCCTTATTGATTGTATAATTTGCAAATATTTTCTCCCATTCTCTCACTCTCCTGATGGTGTCTTTTAATCCTCCAAAGATTCCATTTTCAAAAAGTCCAGTTCACCTATTTTTTCTTTTGTTACTTGTACTTTTGATGCCAAATCCAAGGTTATAAAGGTTTACACCTATTGTTTCTTTGAAAAGTTTCATAATTTTAACTTTTATTTAGATCTTTAATCCATTTCAAGTTAATTTTATATATAATATGAAGTAAAGGTCCAACTTCCTTCTTTTGCATTTGCCTATTCTGTTATCCCAGCACCGTTCATTGAAGAGACTGTTCTTTCTCCATTAAAACGTCTTGGCACTCTGTTGAAATCAATTAAGATAATGTATATGTATGGGTTTACATACATTTTGTACTCTCCATGCTATTCAATCAATCTATATTACTGTTTTTATCCCAGTAATACCCTCTTTTGACTATTGTAGCTTTGTAGTTTTTATGAGTTTTGAAATTGAAAAGTGTGAGCCCTCCAACTTTGTTCTTTTTCAATGCTTTGGCTATTAGACCCCCTTGAAATTGCATATGAATTTTAGGATTGTCTTTTTCATTTTTGTAAGGGTGTACATTGGGATTTTGATGGGGATTTCATCGAATCCTTAGACAGGTTTGGGATATATGGCCATCTTAACAGTGTTAAGTCTTCCAATTCACAAACACAAGATGTTTTTCTATTTAAGTTTTCTTTATTTCTGTCAAAAATGTTTCGTATTTTTCAGCACACAGGTCTTGCTGCTTCTTGGTTGTATTTATTCCTAAGCATTATTAATGCTATTATAATAGCATTTATAAATGAAATTATTTTATTAATCTCTCTTTTACATTGTTCATTACTAATGTACTGAAATGCAATTGGTTTTGTTTATTGGTCTTATATCCTGAAATTTTGTTGAATTTATTTATTAGTTCTAGTAGTTTTTTCTTTTTTGTGATTGCTTAGAATTTTTTATACACAAGATCATGTCATTTACAAAGAGAGATAATTTTACTTCTTCCTTTCCAATTTGTATACATTTTTATTCTTTTTCTATTCCCTCAATTGCTCTGGCCAGAACTTTCAGTATAACATTGAATAGAAGTGTTGAAAGCAGGCATCCTTGTTTTGTTCCTGATTTTAGGGGAAAAGCTTTCCATCTTTCACAAGTAAATATTTTGTGACTGGGGTATTTTATAGTTTTTTTTTAATCAATTGAAAAATTCCATGTATTCACGATGTGTTAAGTGTTTTTATCATGATATGATCCTTTTTATGTTTTTCTAGAGCCAATTTACTAGGAATTATGCTGGGGTCCAGCCCCAGTGGATCCAGGGTGATTCGAAGGGGAGACAGATAGGCAAGGAAAACTTATGTATTTAGAGATATAAGATTAGATTAGGAAAAAATAGTAAAGGAAATTTAGGTGGAGAAAAAGAGGCTGAATAACTTGGTTTATGGGGAAAACCAAGAAAACCTCGAGACAAGAGGTTTGCACCATCTATGTTAGGCCACCGGCGTCCACTTGAATATCGAAGGGTGCCCCACCTTAGGCTCCCTTTCACATGGATCTCAGTAGCCAGGGCAAGTAAGCAGATGTGGTGAGCCTCCCCACTCCAGATGGGAATTCAGCCAAAAAGGGGAGAAAAGAACGACATGGGGAAGCCCAGCATCGGTGCAAGACTCCAAAAACTTTATTTTTCCAAATCAGCTTATATACCCCAAGTTGTACATAAAGAAATAGTGGAATATGCAGAGTTATGCAGGGGCAGCAGTCCTGACCCTCATTGAGACAAACAAGGCTTTCTTTTTGCATACCCTCCCGTATACAAAAGGTCTCAGGTGGTTTACATTATCTTCTGGCCAAGAGGCCTGTTAACATTTTTATGGCTCTCTTCCTGGATAATTGTCCAGAAAACTCCTTTTCCCTAGAAGTGTTTTTTCTTTACTCTGCATCACCCTCAAAGTACAAAATAAAGTTACATTCCTGTAGAACAAAGGTGCAGTGGGTTATAACAAAGAAAGTACTTAACTCAAAGATCTAATGTTGCTAATACCAGGTCTACTACCTGTTTTTCTATATACCAACTATATCTAAAAATAAAAGATATGAAAATTTGGCAGCAAGTATTGGCTCAACAAATGAAACCTTTAATCAGTCCTATTCTAATGATTTTGACTCCTTGGAAGCCCCTACATTCCTAGGATATTTTAAGCTTCCTGCACCTCCCGCAGTTGGGAGGCCTCAAACAATCACATGCGCAGCTGTACGAGTCCTTCAGGCAGGCTAGAAAGCCATCAGAGGGGTTTTTTTTGACTGAAACACTCGTATTATGCCCAGGAGATTTATTATCTAAAAGCTCTAATTTTTTCCAAAAAAAGGTGGTGGGGGGACAGCCCCCTGTTAATGACAGAAGAGTAGGTGGAAAGCATAACACAGTAAAGCAGGCAGACTCTGGTCTTGGCTGGGGGGAGGGGGGGATGCTCAGGAAATTCCAGGGGGAACCCCTGAAGCCTGATCACGTCCTTGCGTTTTGTCAGGCTTCCTTCCACATGACCTTGTCACGGGAGGGATTCCTCAGGCTGGCCCCCGGCAGAATTAGTAAAGGATATTTGTATCCATATTCAAAACAGATACTGGTCTATAGTTTTCTTATGTTTTCCTTAGCTTTGGTATCAGTTTAATATGGGTTTCATAGAATAAGGAAGCATTCCTTTCTCTTGTTCTCAGAAGAGTTTATGAAGGATTGGTATTAATTATTCTTTAATTGGTAGAATTTTTTTAATTGATAGAATTCACCCTTAAAGCTTTCTAGACCTATACTTTTCTTTGTTGGAAGCTATTGATTACTAATTCATTCTCTTTACTGCCAGTATTTCTGTTTCTTTTTGAGTCAGTTTTTATAGTTTATGTCTTTCTAGGAGTCTGTTCATTTCAACTAAGTTGTCTAATTTGGCATAGAGTTAACATACAATCCTTATAATCCTTTATGGGGTGCATATATCTTTTTGAGTTAGTGTATTAATTTTCTTTGATAAATACCCAGAAGTGGAATTGCTGGATCATATAGTTTCACTTTATTTTTTTGAGGAACCCTGTACTATTTTTCACAGTGGCTACATCAATTTACAATTCCCAAAAGAGTGTACTGGGGACTCCTTTTCTTTACATCCTCATCAATACTTGCTATTTCTTGTGTTTTTTGATAGAAATCCTTCTAGTGGGTATGAAGTGCTATCTCTTTGTGGTTTTTATTTGCATTCCATGATGATTAGTAATGTTGAGCACCTTTTCATGTTAGCCATCTGTGTTTCTTTGAAAAAATGTCTATTTGGATTGCCTGCCTATTTAAAAAAATTTTTTTTGATATTTAATTGTATGAATTCTTAGCAGATATATGATTTTTCAAATATTCTTTCCCATTTGGTAGGTTGCCTTTTCATTTTGTTGATGGTTTCTTTTGCCTTGCAGAAGCTTTTTAGTTTGACATAGTCTCACTTGTTTATTTCTGGTCTTGTTGCCTTTGGTTTGATGTCAAATTAAAAAAAATAATCACCAAGAATAATGTCAAAGAGCTTACCACTTATATTCTCTTCTAGGAGTTTTATGATGTAAGGTCTTTAATAATTCTGAGTTAATTTTTGTGAGTGGTGTAAGATAGTGGTTTCCTTTTGCATGTGGCTATCCAGTTTTTCCAACACTGTTTATTGAAGACACTGTCCTTTAAAAGAAATATGCTAATAAATAATACTCTGGTTTAGAATAATGCCTACTTAATTTTATTTATTTACAGAAACTGCTTCTACATAGGCCTATTTTCTTCCTCCTCTTTTGTGCTATCATTGTCATAGAAATAACACTTTCAAATTTTTGTATGCCCATTAACACAGATTTTTAACTGTTGCTTTTGAATAATATAGGAGAAAAAGTTACAAACAAAAAATACATAATTATGAATATCAGTGTTCATTATTTCTTCATGGGAATTCAAGTTACTATCCAGTTTCATTTCTACCTGAAGAATTATCTTTAGTATTTCTTGCAGAGCAAGTCTGCTAGCAATGAATTCTGTTAGCTTTGTTTTAATTTCTCATTGATTTTGGAAGGATGGTTTTGTTGGATATAGAGTAATTATCAGTGTTTTCTTTCAGCACTGTGAATACGTAGTCCCACTGCCTTTTAGCTTCCAAGGTTTCTGATGAGGAATTAGCTGTTAATTTCATTGAGCATCCCTTGTATGTGATAAGTTGCTTCTCTGTTGCTGCTCCCCAGATTCAGTCCTTATCTTTGGATAGATTGATTATGATTTCCCTCAATATGCATCTCTTTGAGTTTATCCTACTTGGAGTACACTGGGGCTTCTTGAATTTGTGGTTTAATATTTTCTATAAAATTTGGGAAGTTTGGGACCATTATTTCTTCAAATATTATTTTAGCTTCTTTTTCTTTCTGCAATTCATTTATGCACATGTTGGTATAATTGATGGTGTTCTATTTGTCTTTCAGGCTTTATTTTATATATTTTTTTCTTTCTTTGTGTCAGAGTGAATAATGTCAATTGACCTATCTCCATAATATTGATTTATTCTTCTGCCAGCTCAACTCTGCTATTGCATTCCTCATATGAATTTTTCATTCTAATCAATATTTTTCAACTCCAGAATTTCTATATTTTCTTAGTTTTTATGGTTTATTTTAGCTCTTTGAACATATTTAAAATAGTTGATTTAAGGTTTTGTCTAATAAATCCCATGCTTGACTTTTCCTTGGGGACAATTTCTAATAATCCTCTCTTTTTCTGAATATGGGCCATACTTTCTTGTTTCTTTGCATACCTTGCAATTTTTTGAGAAGTGGGTATTTCAAAACATATGTATTAACAATTCTGGAAAACAGATTCTACCCTCGCCCCAGAATTTACTATTGCTATTTGTTCTTCTTGTTGTTATTTGTTTGTTTAGTAACTTTTCTGAATTTATTTTATCATGTCTGTATATTTTGCCATATGTGGTCATTGAAGTCTGCTTGGGTTGCTTAGTCAGCCTTTTATTTGACAAATGTTTCTTTAGATGTTTGAAACCAATAAAATTTCCAGACTTTGTGGTGGTGTACAGTCAATGCTTAGGTATGTAGTTTACAGCTCTGCTTTAACCTTCACTTTCTGATTGTGTTGAGCCTCCTCCAGTTCAGCCAGAGATGAGAGCTTAGGGTCTTCTTGGGTCTTTCTTAACTGTATATATAGCCTTCTCAATTTCTAGCAATATCGCAGAACTTTTAATAGTCCCCTACAGAATCTCATTCTTAAGCTTTTTGACTTAAGGTTTGGGTCATCTTGTTCTTTGTCCCAGTCATTATCACTGTATCAGTCAGCCATGATGTTAAAAAAAAGTTGGTGCTGATTTTTTGTTTGCAGTAGGTGAACTTCGAGTCATGTCAAGTATAGTTTTTTCAAGTGGGATTTTCCATGGAACTTCCAGGCAAGTCAAATAATGACTATTTTCTGGGAACTGGCCTTTAGATAAGTTCCATCCTGATTCCCCCCCCCCTTTTTTTTTTTTTTTTTGCTAATAGGTCACTGATTTTCACCATGGTTTCAACATGAAAGCTCTGTTGATTTTCAAGACTGCCATAGACTTGGGATAGGGGAATGGGAATAGAGAAAGTTAAGTAGCCACAAGGTTCATGCTATTTTTGAGATTCAGCTATTTTTCTTGAATGAATATTCCCTGAATTTTTGCCAGTCTTTGGTTAATTTTGAGTTCTGGAAAAGTTGGTTTTGACAGTTTATACCAGTATTATTACTGTATTTATGGAGAAGAGGATTTTGGGAGATATTTTTAGAGATCTTTATTTTTGGAAATCATTATTTTCCCTTTATTTTAAAATTGTTTAGTTTTGTTCTTAGGCATCCTAGTGAGATAAGGGAAAAAATGGTACATTTCTTTCTAACAGTAAATGAAATCTATAATCATCTATCATGTAAATGATATGAGATATAAGCGTTTGAATTTTGTATATAAATGTTTTCTGGATTTTAATATTTGTCTTTGAAGCAGTTTTCCACTGCTTAGAAAATTGTAAGTTGACAGTTTTTTCTCTTTCAGTATTTTAAGGATGATTTCTTGCTCTCATCTCATTTGCTTTGTTTTTGATAAGAGATCTAACATCACCTTTAGGTGTTCTTATGTAATATGTCTATTTTCTCTGATTTTAATATTTTATCTCTATTACTGGTTTTGAACAATTTGATTTTGATGTTCCTTGGTGTACTTTCCTTCATGTTTTGGATGCCTTAGGTTTATTTGTGTTTCTTGGCTTAGGTTTTTATTAAATTTGAAAAAAGTTTTAGTCTTTATTTCTTAAGTATTTTTTCACTATTTTCTCTCTAGGGTGAAAAGAGCTCACTGATGTTGTAATTCCCTTCTTTTTTTTTTTTTTGCCTCTCCGTGTTTCATTTTTGAAAGTTTCTGTTGCTAAAGATTTTTTTTTTCTCTGCGATATCTACTGTTAATCCTGTCTGGTATATTTAGCATTTATATTTATTATTTTTATAATATCATCCATCCTCTACTTAATATGTTCATTCTTTCCTCTAGCTTATAAAATGTATAGGAGACAATTAGAATGATTGCATTAATGTTTCTGGTTACTAATTCTGTCATTGCATTGGGGCAGTTTTGATTTATTTTTTCCTTATTATAGGTTATTTTTCTTCTTTGCTTGGAAACTTTTTATGTGAATTTTGTCTTCTTGAATGTTGAGCATTTTTATTCCTACAGTAAATATTTTCGAGCTTTTTTCCTAGGTGCAAGTAAGTTACTTGGAAATAGTTTGATATCTTTTCAGGTCTTAGTTTTAAGAAGCTTTGTGAATTGGGACCAAGGGAGCGTTCCATCTTGGGCTGATTTTGCCCTGGAACTAAGGCAATAGTCTTGAACGTACACTAACCTATGCTAGTGAGTTATGAGGATTCCCACTTTGGCTGTGGGAAGATCAATAATTTTATCGTATTTTTGAAATGACTTTATTTTTTCCAATGAAAATCTATTATTTTAGAAAATTATTTATTTTATTTTTAAATTTTATTGGAGTATAGTTGATTTATAGTTTGTGTTAGTTTTGGGTGTACAGTCAAGGGATTCAGTTTTACATATACACATATTCATTCTCTTCCAGATTCTTTTTGCATATAGTAAAACCACTTTGTTGATGTGTGATTGACAGGAAGAGAACTTTTTCCTGAGTCTTTTTGAGCCATGCTGTCTAATCATTTCAGGGGGTTCCTTCTCTAGCTTTGTGTCATTTCCTCATACACAGGCACTTATTACCCAGCTGAAGACTCGAAGAGGACCCTCTGTAGGTTTCTTTGTGCTTTCAGTTCCTCTTCCTTCAGTCAAGGAGTCACCAGGCTTCATATACTTCCCCCTCCCTCACTGCAGTAGAGAATACTTTTTTCTCTCCTTTCTCAGTGATTACTGTCCCTTGTTGCTCAGCCATCACTGTCTTGAAATGTATTGTTTCAAGTATTTTGTCCTGGTTTTGTTTCATGTGCAAGACCTATCCCTTTTACACCATTCTGGCTTGAAGCCAAAGATCAAACCCTATAGACCTTTTCTCATGAAAAACTGTTCCTTTGCTATACTCATCTTTCTTAATTTTGTGAAGTTTAGTGTGATTATTTTCTGAGGACTTTAGGGGTCCGGAATGTACCTAATGACTTCTATCTCTTATCCTGTTTGAAACCAGGCATAAGGGGCCAAATGCCCCTTATGAATCAAAGAACTGACTTCACAGATGTTAATTTCATTAGAGTGCCCTTTGGACACTGGGCCAAAACAGAGTGTTTCATTCCTACTGGTTAGTCTCAAGAAAAGCAGTCGGGGAGCTGCCGTTCTGTCTGTGCCAGGTGGAGAGCCTGGGCTGCTGGCTTCTCAGAGGGGAGATGAAAGCACAGAGGGTCTTTGGTTGGTTTGGTTGGCTGAGACATTGAGGAGCAAGAGCTCTAAGTCCCAGGTGGGCCTGCGGCCTTTACACCAGACCCACTCATCCTTCTCTTGGAGGAAGCAAGAGAGGAGGGTGGTGCAGAGGCAACCTGGTTCTGCCACGCACATCACTCCATTCTGGGAAATGATACCATATTAGTCTTGTTTTGGCTAAAATAACTTAAAACCCCAATTCAGCTGGCTTCAGGGATCAGATAGCTAATCATCTCCACAAGAAGTGCAGAGGATGGCAGGCCCCAAGCACAACAGATCAGGGCTCTAGCTCCCTCGTCTTAGCTCTGTCATTCTCTTCTATTGGCTTCACCCTCAGATTTCTCACAGCTTGACAGCAGTAAATAAATCCAGGTATTATATTCAGATACAGCAGCATCTTATGTAAGAATTAGGGAGACTCTATCTTCCTGGGTGTTATTATATTCCTAGAAACTGTTTAGAAACTTCTTTTCCTGTCTCACGTGATTGCACTATATATATATCATCTCCAATCTCATTTCCAACAAAGATGAGTAGTTATCACCCAAAGTACTTACACACCATTGATTCATTCATTGATTCATCAGTTTAGATTCTTTCATTCTCAATCTGTATCAAAGAGACATCCCTAGTTACAGGGCAGGGCCAGGGTAAGGCAAATGCGATAAAAGTTTAAGTGCAAACTCTGTAATTACAGGAAACTGAGAATGCCTGGCTCTTAAATTTTGCCCCCTAGGCACACCCCCTAGTCCTGCCCCTGCTAGTTACTGTAGGAAATAAAAATAAAGTATTACTTTTTCCCTGACAGAGCTTTTGTGTCACTGAAAAGCATAACTGTGTGCACGTATTTGGGGCAGTTTGTTTGAAGCAATTAATTGACACAAATAGGACCAAAGAAATTAGAGGAGGGAGTTATTTTTTAAATCTAATTTATTTTTTAATTAAAGGATAACTGCTTTACAGAACTTTGTTGTTTTCTGTCAAATCTCAACATGAATCAGCCATAGGTATACATATGTCCCCTTCCTCTTGAACCTGAGGAGGGAGTTTTTTGAGCAAGCTTTCGGGCTTCCCTGGTGGCTCAGAGGTTAAAGCGTCTGCCTCCAATGCAGGAGACCTGGGTTCGATCCCTGGGTCAGGAAGATCCCTTGGAGAAGGAAATGGCAATCTACTCCAGTATTCTTGCCTGGAAAATCCCATGGACAGAGAAGCCTAGTAGGTTACAGTCCATGGGGTCGCAAAGAGTCGGACACGACTGAGCAACTTCACCTTCACCTTATGAAAGGGAGAACCTTGAAAAGAACCTTAAGGGAAAGGTAAGTTTTGAACATGAGAAACCCATGGGAATGTGAAGTGAAGTGAAAGTCGCTCAGTCGTGTCTGACTCTTTGCATCCTCGTGAACTGTACAGTCCATGGAATTCTCCAGGTCAGAATACTGGAGTGGTTAGCCTTCCCCTTCTCCAGGGTATCCTCCCAACCCAGGGATTGTACCCAGGTCTCCTGCATTGCAGGTGGATTCTTTACCAACTGAGCCACAAGGGAAGCCCATGGGGGTGTGAAAGAACTAGTCAAAGAGAGGGCTAGAGGGACTATTAGGAGCCAGATCATGGGGGCCATGGATGCCAGCCTCCATGGTCTAGACTTGAGATACTGGAGTGATGTATGGAAAGACCCATGACGGTTCTTGAGGGCTTTTTACAGTTTTCATGAAGTATGTGGATGTGAAATTCAGATCATATGGTTAAGGCATGAATTTTGGTAGAGAAGGGAAAGATATTGTAAAGCTATTCTTTGGAGAAATTTTGTGATGAAGAGAAAGTGCTTGAGAATTTTGTAAGATTGAGAAGGGATTCTCCTTTGGGTAGAAAACAGTTTCATGTTTTTGGCAGTAGGCAAGAGGCAGTTGAGTCGACTTGTTGGCAAGTTGAGAGGCAGAGGCTGGAAGTGTGCTTCAGGAGACTTAGAACTGGGTTCCTGGAGAAGGAGAATTAGGTGTGGAACAAAATTACAGAGGAAGGGAAGCACTTAGGAATTACTCTTTTGCTTTCATCCAGGGTTGGGAAGTAGCTGTTCTGAGTGAAGGGGAAGAACATTTGGGATAGTGATGCATTCTAGAATTTGCAGTATGGACTTCTAGTCCTCTTGGTAAAGAAGGAAAGGAGGACAGAGTTTGGTTATGTAGTTGAGTGAGGATGAATTTTAAAATATCTGCTGGGGGATTGGATGAATAAAATGATTGTCAGATGACTCTGTCCACCCACTTTAAATTTATTCATTCTGAAAACACTTTATGGATACCTACTCTGCCTCACTTTCCTTATCTGTGTTATAAGTAATGATGCCTGCCTCTTACAGTTGTAAAGATTAGATGACTTAATTCATATAAAGCTTTTGTAGCATTGCCTAGCATTTAGTAGGTACTCAAGTAGTGAAGTTGTTACCATTACCATGTTATTTCATGCTGGGTACTCTGCTAGGTAAGTAGAGACCTCATCAGGATTCTTAAATCATATGCTCTAATAGCCTGTTACAAACTCAGAGGTAGGGTAGTCAGTGGGTAATGGAGGTGCCCTAGAGGTGACATTTGGTAGATATCACAAGACCGTGGGGTCTAGAGTCCAACAAGAACTGTAGTGGAGTGTGTGGCTCCCAGGCTCCCTGTCAGCTGGGTGGAGGTGAGTAGCCTTGTGGCTCTAGCGGAGGAGCTGAAGAGCCTTGTTCAAAGCAGACTCCTGGCCAGGCACAGAGCAATGATAGGAGAGGGATGGAGAGACGAGAGCAAATAGCATAGCTCACGGTAGAGGATTTTGCAAAGATTTGGCCCAGCCAAGGAGTCAGTGTCAAGGAAGGATTCTGACCCTACCAAGGAGCTTGACTGTAAATCAGAGGCAGGACCAGTGTCCATTGTCCAGCCTAAACACACACTCTAAGGATGGGGGCAAGACAGAAGTGTGTTTGTGAGTGGGTGCAAAGGGGTGAGACACAAAGTTAGTAAAGGAGAGAAGTGGACTGCGTGCTTCTTAATGTTGAAGGCTCTACTCTGAGTTTATGGGATTGTTGCTGTGAGCCTGTGTTTGAGAGGAAGTTTCAGAAAGGAAGTTCGGAGCTGTTCACCTAACGTGTTGGAGCTGGCCTTGTCCAGTTCTGTGTGACATGTTTAAGCTGTTGAATGTGCTTACCTACGCTGAGAGCTTTACAAAAAGCCACATCTGAAACAGACTTGACTTATTTTCCTAGAAGCTCGTCCTCCTCCTCACCTTCTGCTGTTGTTATTCAGTCACCCAGTCAGGTCTGACTCTTTGTGACTGCGTGGACTGCAGCACGCCAGGCTTCCCTATCCTTCACCATCTCCTGGAGCTTGCTCAAACTCATGTCCATTGAGTCGGGAATGCCATCCAACCATCTTATCCTCTGTTGTCCCCTTCTCCTCCTGCTTTCAGCATCAGGGTCTTTTCTAATGAGTCAGCTCTTTGCATCAGGTGGCCAAAATATTAGAGCTTCAGGCTCAGCATCAGTGCCTCCAATGAATATTCAGGATTGATTTCCTTTAGCATTGATTGGTTTGATCTTTCAATCCAAGGGACTTACAAGAGTCTTCTGAAATACCACAGTTCAAATCATCAGTTTTTGGTGTTCAGCCTTCTTTATGGTCCAATTCTCACATCCATACATGACTATACATACTCACCTCTGCAGTATCATAAATGGCCTCATTACTGTTCAGGTGCCAAATTTATGATGGAAGAGTCCTCCCAGACCCTCTTGTGGTTATCTTTCATCCAGTACAGGGAGCCTGATACTCCTCTTTCTCTCATGTTCCAAAGCCATGAGATAGGTTTCATAGCTTGTCCCCTTTCTGGTGTCACTGTCATCAGTCTTTCATCAAATTGTAAAACATTGCTTGTTTAACACACTATTCAGAATCATGTGCCAGCTCCCTTCAGATGAAAAATGGTAACAGCTTATCCCAACTGTAGTCAGTGGCCTCCCGCCCTTTACCTAACTTTCCTTATTTCAACAAGTTCCTCTTGTTGGCTCCCCTCTGAGAACTTAGCAAATCCCACCATAGACTTTTGTGAGAGGTGCTCAGAGCCTTGCGAAGCCCTCTGCACATGGTGAGAAAGAGCATGGATGAGAAAGTAAATAATGATGGAACTGCAGACAACCAGTTGGGTAGTTAGTGCTATGAACTGTTTATGGATAGAAGTCACTTAGAGATTCATGGAATTGGGAGATCAAAACAAAACAAGACACACACACACACACACACACACACACACACAAGAAAAAGGTACAGAACTGATTGTGGATGAGCAGTAGAAATGTGAGCTGAGAACGGAAGGTGAGAAAGCCTGCAGGACGCCTGAGAAATAGCAGATCTGTTCAGTGATGAAGTAGGAGGGAAGTTCAGGAAAGCTGATCTGGACCAGTTTGTGAAGCTTATTAAAGTCAAAGCTAAGACATTTAGGGTAAGAGTGGGAATGGATATGAGACATGTACATTGAAAACTTTATTGGGGATGGGGGATGAGAAAGTGGTGCTATTTTGCAAAGAGATGGTTTTGAGAGGCTTAATTTAAGTTGTAGTTAGCATGGTTTTGGCTTAGAATGCTGTTGTCTTAGTCTAGGCTTCAGGTAATGAAGGCTGGAATCTGGGTTGTGGTAGTGGAAATTCATTAGTGAATGTTCTTTGGTAAAGAACCCCCTGCCAATGCAGGAAACTTAGGAGATGTGGGTTCAATTCCTGGATCAGGAAGATCCGTGGAGGAAGGCAAGGCAACCCACTCCTCTATTATTGCCTGGAGAATCCCACTGACAGAGGAGCTCAGCGGCCTACATCCAAGGGGTCGTGAAGAATTGGACACGTCTGAAGTGACTTAGCATGCATGCATGCACTATGTGCTAAGAACTGTTCTAGTTTCTCAAGGGAAAGGTATGTATCAGACGTGATTCCTACTCTCAAATCACTCACAGTTTAGTGGAGGAATGTAAAAAAAAACAAGTGTTAGCTATGACAAATTCCATGAGCAAACTTAGAAGCTCACTGCAGGAAGAACCCTGGCCTAGAATAATGGTGGGGCCATTGAGGGCTTAGAGGGATTATGCAGGAGGAGCAGATCAGGGGTAGGAAGGGAGGTCTGGCAGCTGGGTGTGTAGCAGGGTGTGAGGGAGACACTCCAAGCCTCTCTGCTGCTCTCTCCCGGAAAATGGGGTGGCAGGGGTCCCCTTTTTCAGGGATACTGGAACATTACTGATACATTGTTCACAAGACAAGTGACTGAGGCATATAATGAATAAATACGAGATGATAGCCTTATTCCAAAGTGCCATCCCCATTAAAAATATTCAAGTATAGACCATCTGGGCAAACTCCGGGAGACAGTAAGGGACAGGGAGGCCTGGCATGCTGCAGTCCATGGGGTTGCAAAGAGGCGAACACAGCTTATCAACTGAACAACAACAATAGACCACTGAAAACAGAAATAAAAAGCACAAATTTTAAAAGTTTTGTGAAATTTATTTAAACCCAGAAATCAGGTACATTGAATCAAATTTGTTTCTAATTGTGTATTGTGAGTAGCTCAGTCCTGTCCAACTCTTTGCAACCCCATGGACTGTAGCCTACCAGGCTTCCCTTAAATTGTAACTATTACTACTACCACTAGATGTCACAAAGATTCAGATTTTAAAGGCCCTACACCTCTTGTGGCTGTGGCTTTGATACATTCCTTTTTTGTACAGAAATAAGATTTTCTAGTATTAACAAGTATAATGAAATACTACTTTAAATTTTTTAAATTATTACAAAATACCCCAAATATACACAAGAGTACACAGAATAATTGGAGAAGGAAATTGCAACCCACTCCAGTATTCTTGATGGGAAAATCCCGTGGACAGAGAACCCTGGTGGGCTGCAGTTCATGGGGTCGCAAAGAGTCAGACAAGACTGAAGTGACGGCACGCGCAGCACACAGAATAGAAGCAGTATCTTTTACCCCAACCCAGACCTAACAGACATTAACTTTTCATCATATACTTGACATTTCTCTCACTTCTTGCCCACAGCTAACCATTCCTTTGAAATCAGTAAATGTACTGCCCAGGCATGCATCCCTGATGTTTTCATGCAAATACTTATTGATTTATTCAAAAGTAGCACCGATATTTTGGAGTGAGATTGAAACTTAATGTTAAATGGTATCAAACTATAATAGGTATCATTCTGCATATTGCTTTTTTCATTCCTGCTATATTTTCAAGATTTATTTCTGCTAATTCATGAATACAATTCATTTAACTGTTGTACAATGTACCATTGTACCCATTCTTCTATTGGCAGCTGTTTAGACTATTTAACATGCTTTATTTGTAATATACATCTTTGTATATATCTCTGTGGAAATGTGTGCACTTGAGGAAATCTGATTGTCCGAATACCATCCCTTGACACTTAGTGACAGTCTATCCTACATCCCTTTCCAGAGAATTTATCAATGAGGGACCATGTCCCTAGTATTCTGACACTATCTCCTACTGAATGACATGCTGCTGCTGCTGCTGCATCACTTCAGTCGTGTCTGACTCTGTGCGACCCCATAGATGGCAGCCCACTAGGCTCCCCCGTCTGCGGGATTCTCCAGGCAAGAACACTGGAGTGGGCTGCCATTTCCTTCTCCAATGCATGAAAGTGAAAAGTGAAAGTGAAGTTGCTTAGTAGTGCCGAACTCTTAGCGACCCCATGGACCTCAGTCCACCAGGCTCCTCCATCCATGGGATTTTCCAGGCAAGAGTACTGGAGTGGGTTGCCATTTCCTTCTCCGACACTATGTCCTGTGAAACAGGTGAAAACTAATATGTGAGAGCTTCTCTGGTGCAGTGGTTCTGAAACTCAAGCATGCATCAGAATATTTGTGAAGTCCTTGCATGCACCCCTAGTAAGGCAGTAAGTCTGGGCTAGGGCTGGAGAATTTGCATTTCTATTAAGCTACTAGGTGTGGTGTTGCTCCAGCTCAGTGATCACATGTTGGAAAACTCTGCTCTGGGAGACGTGAGACCCTATTCTCAAGCTTCTAGAAGATGGTAAATTGATTCCCATGGCAGTCATGCAAGTGTTCTATATAGTCCTACTGGCAGGATATGGGGTTCCTTGTGTGTCATTCCCTTCCAATATTTGGTAATGTCACACTTCAATATTTTTGCCCATGACAGAACTGTAATGTGCTAGCTTCTTTGTCAATCTGAATTTTTCCTGATGTTTAGTGAGGTTACAAATCATCTCATGTTTACCTAACAATGGGTTTGCTCTTCTGAGAATTGCTTGTTCATATTATCCATTTATATTTTTTATTGATTTGTCTTTTTCTTATTGACTTTCTTAGTTGTATGTATTGGGAAATCTTTCAGTTGGTGGGTTGCCTTTTAACTTGGTTTATGGTATTTCTTGTTTAGTAGAAATGTTTTATATTAGTTAACTGTACCTTTTTTTCCATTCATGTTTTATGATTTTTTTGTCTTTTAACAAATGAATGAAACATTATTAAGTCTGAAAAATTTATATCCAATCTGCTTTAACAATTATCTTTATAAATTATTTCCATGTATTTTAATTTAAATTTTTCAAATTAATTTTCTTCAAGTATAGTAAATTGACAATTTAAAAATCAGGCTAAAACATGATTTTACCAGTTATATTGAATAATAAGATGATTCTTCAGTTCAGTCACTCAGTCGTGTCTGACTTTGCGACCCCATGGACCGCAGCACGCCAGGCCTCCCTGTCCATAACCAACTCCCAGGGCTTACTCAAACTCACGTCCATTGGGTCGGTGATACCATCCAATCATCTCATCCTCTGTCATCCCTTTCTCCTCCTGCCCTCAATCTTTCCCAGCATCAGGGTCTTTTCAAATGAGTCAGCTCTTTGCATCAGGTGGCCAAAGTATTGGGGTTTCAGCTTCAACAACAGTCCTTCCAATGAACGCCCAGGACTGATCTCCTTTAGGATGGATGGGTTGGATCTCCTTGCAGTCCAAGGGACTCTCAAGAGCCTTCTCCAACACCACAGTTCAAAAGCATCAATTCTTTGGTGCTCAGCTTTCTTTATAGTCCAACTCCCACATCCATACATGACTACTGGAAAAACCATAGCCTTGACTAGACAGACCTTTGCTGACGAGGTGTGTTTCTGCTTTTTAATATGCTCTCTAGGTTGGTCATAACTTTTCTTCCAAAGAGTTAGAGTCTTTTAATTTCATGGCTGAAGTCACCATCTGCGTGATTTTGGAGCCTCCCAAAATAAAGTCAGCCACTGTTTCCACTGTTTACCCATCTATTCTCCATGAAGTGATGGGGTTGGATGCCATGATCTTAGTTTTCTGAATGTTGAATTTTAAGCCAGCTTTTCAACTCTCCTCTTTCACTTTCATCAAGAGGCTCTTTAGTTCTTCTTCACTTTCTGCCATAAGGGTGGTGTCATCTGCATATCTGAAGTTATTGATATTTGTCCTGGCAATCTTGATTCCAGCTTGTACTTCATCCAGCCAAGCGTTTCTCATGATGTACTCTGCATATAAGTTAAATAAGCAGGGTGACAGTATACAGCCTTGACATACTCCTTTTCTGATTCTAGTTAATAACTTGTCCATTGATGATGTTGCTGAAATGATACTTGCAGTGCTAAAAATGAGCCTATTGTAGTATTAAAACCTCAGCCTACTTCCACCACTAATATTTTTTGCCTTTTACTTTGATGATTAGGCACTTTCTTCAAGGAGAGAAGAAAAAGAGCTTTTGAATAAGATGACTCCGAAGTATAATTTGGCATAGGAGAGTTTACCAGGTGGGAGGTGTGCAGTGTGTGACTATCAGGCTGGTAATGGTTGGTGGATTTTTCAAGTCATAAGAAATGCTGACCTACTCCAGAATGTCTCCTATGTGGCTCCACTGGTTGGAGCAGCACCTCCTAGATGTTTATTCGCATCCACAGTTTTGAAGTTCAGTTATCTCTGACGTTGTTGGCTCATTTATTCAAAAGGAAGGGAATGCTTACTGTGTGCCATGCATGGTGTGCAAGACACTTTGCAGTAGTATGTGTACTCCCTCTTCAAGGTAGGGATTTTCCTTGTTTTATGGAGGCAGAAATGGAAGTTCAGAGAGCTTTTTAAGCTTCTGAGACTCTCACTGCTAATCACTGAGAGAGCTGAGATATAAACCCGGATTTCTCCGACTTTAGAACTTTCTTGCTACCACTGTGTTCTCTCAGTAACATTCTATCAGAGAATGTTTGTAGGCATTAATAGCTATTAATACTTTAGTGAGACTATTTGCTAAACTGGGAAACCTAGCTGAATTGGATATACTAGACGAATTGGATATACTAGACTAATTGGATACACTAGCTGAATTGGTTACACTAGGGGAATACATGAACAGGTGGGCTGTTGCTGGAGGGTTTGAACTTGGCTGTAACACCTTCTGAGAGCCTGAAATACTGGTGCCCAAAGACTGCATGGGGTGGCAACTAGACAGGAGGAATTTCACACCCTTTGACCTTTTTTCCTAGGGTAGTGCTTCTCAAATTTTAATTTCTTTTAAAAAATTTATTTTTTTTAACTTTTTTGAACTTCTAATTTTTTACTGGCGTATAGCCAGTTAACAATGTTGTGATAGCCTCAGGTGGACAGGAAAGGGACTCAGCCACACTGGCGGGATTTTGTTAAAGCATAGATTCTAATTTCCGAGTCTAGGGTGGAGCCCTAACATTTTGGATTTCTAACAGGTGGGCAGGTGATGCTGAGGCTGCTCATTAAGGAACTGCAGTGAATAACAGGTCCAAGGTAGACTCAGAAGGCGTGTGTGTGGGGTCATGGACTGGAGAGGTCTGGTAGACACATGGGTGGCTGGAGGAGTTTCAGGGCTGAGCAGTAGTGCAGCAGTTTTGAGGAAGGTGGTGGAGGCTGGGTGGTGGTTGGGGGGGAGGTGGGTGGTAGGCTTTCTGCTGTAGGTTCAGAGCCCAGGCTGAGCAGTGTCATTTGTCCATTATGGTGTCTGGTGAGTCACTGGATATGGTGCTGCAGTACAGGTGATCCTTATGGCTCAGGAGCCAGCGAAAGCAGATCATGCTAAGCAGTGGAGTTAGAGATGTGTTTGCTTCATCATCCAAGGACCCTTTGGGTATAATTCTGGAGCATTCAATGGCAAGCTTTCTGCACCTGAGGCTATGAGAGGCTTTTTTTTTTTTTCTCTCGTAAACTCTGGTAGCAGAAAGAGTAGCTGGCAGCAGATAAATAAGCAACCACAACTTTGTGGGTACTTACTTTTTTATTATCTTGAATTAGGGAAAAGTTGAAGCACTTTTAATAGGCAACACAGTGCGGGTAAAGGAGAGAATACTTATTGTTGGAAGGACTGAATTTGAGCGTGGTGTCACTTAGCAGTTGTATGGCCCAAACTAAATCATGGAATCTCCCTGAACTTCCTCCTCTGTTAAATGGGGATGGCAGCCTGCTCAGTTACTGTGAGAGCTGACACTTACAGGAGTGCTTTGTAAACTGCAAGACTTTCTGTATATATTTATTAATATGGAATATTAACATCAGAGATAATAGGAATGGGAGGCTGCTTCCACGTAGGTGTGTGTTGCTTTCCAAAATAGGTTTTTATTTTTTTTATTTTTTTTTAAATTTAAAATATTTATTATTGTTTATCTTACCAAGAAGCAGAACATCCACAGATCTAACTTTAAATTACTGGATCACTGGACTAAATGTTCTTTTTCTTTGTTCTTTTTTTTTTTTAATTTTTATTTTAACTTTAGTTTACTTTACATTACTGTATTGGTTTTGCCAAACATTGACATGAATCCCAAACATGAATCCCCTCCCACCTCCCACCCC
>SJYQ01002555.1:224503-251835 GCA_006410935.1 Redunca redunca | reverse complement strand
GTTCTTTGAAAGGATAAATAAAATTGACAAACCATTAGCCAGACTCATCAAGAAACAAAGGGAGAAAAATCAAATCAATAAAATTAGAAATGAAAATGGAGAGAGCACAACAGACAACACAGAAATACAAAGGATCATGAGACTATTATCAGCAATTATATGCCAATAAAGTGGACAACGTGGAAGAAATGGACAAATTCTTAGAAAAGTACAACTTTCCAAAACTGAACCAGGAAGAAATAGCATGGAAATTGAAACTGTAATCAGAAATCTTCCAGCAAACAAAAGCCCAGGTCCAGATGGCTTCACAGCTGAATTCTACCAAAAATTTAGAGAAGAGCTAACACCTATCCTACTCAAACTCTTCCAGAAAATTGCAGAGGAAGGTAAACTTCCAAACTCATTCTATGAGGCCACCATCACCCTAATACCAAAACCTGACAAAGATGCTACAAAAAAAGAAAACTACAGGCCAATATCACTGATGAACATAGATGCAAAAATCCTCAACAAAATCCTAGCAATCAGAATCCAACAACACATTAAAAAGATCATACACCATGACCAAGTGGGCTTTATCCCAGGGATGCAAGGATTCTTCAATATCTGTAAATCAATCAGTGTAATTCACCACAGTAAGAAACTAAAAAATAAAAGCCATATGATTATCTCAATAGATGCAGAGAAGGCCTTTGACAAAATTCAACATCCGTTTATGATAAAACCTGTATATTACAAACCCACAGCAAACATTATCCTCAATGGTGAAAAACTGAAAGCATTTCCCCTAAAGTCAGGAACAAGACGGTTCTGGAAGTTTTGGCCACAGCAATCAGAGCAGAAAAAGAAATAAAAGGAATCCAAATTGGAAAAGAAGGAGTAAAACTCTCACTGTTTGCGGATGACATGATGCTCTACATAGAAAACCCTAAAGACTCCACCAGAAAATTACAAGTTGGTTTTAGAAAAGGCACAGGAACCAGAGATCAAATTGCCAATGTCTGCTGGATCATGGAAAAAGAAAGAGAGTTCCAGAAAAACATCTATTTCTGCTTTATTGACTATGCCAAAGCCTTTGACTGTGTGGATCACAATAAACTGTGGAAAATTCTGAGAGAGATGGGAATACCAGACCACCTGACCTGCCTCTTGAGAAACCTATATGCAGGTCAGGAAGCAACAGTTAGAACTGGACATGAAACAACAGACTGGTTCCAAATAGGAAAAGGAGTACGTCAAGGCTGTATATTGTCACCCTGCTTATTTAACTGATATGCAGAGTACATATGAGAAACGCTGGAGTGGAAGAAGCACAAGCTGGAATCAAGATTGCAGGGAGAAATATCAATCACCTCAGATATCCAGATGACACCACCCTTATGGCAGAAAGTGAAGAGGAACTATAAAGCCTCTTGATGAAAGTGAAAGAGGAGAGCGAAAAAGTGGGCTTAAAGCTCAACATTCAGAAAATGAATATCATGGCGTCTGCTCCCATCACTTCATGGGAAATAGATGGGGAAACAGTGAAAACAGTGTCAGACTTTATTTTCGGGGGTGGGGGGGGGTGGTGGTGAAAAAATCACTGCAGATGGTGATTGCAGCCATGAAATTAAAAGACGCTTACTCCTTGGAAGGAAAGTTATGACCAACCTAGATAGCATAGTGAAAAGCAGAGACATTAGTTTGCTACCAAAGGTCCGTCTAGTCAAGGCTATGGTTTTTCCAGTAGTCATGTATGGATGTGAGAGTTGGAATGTGAAGAAAGCTGAGTGCAAAAGAATCGATGCGTTTGAACTGTGGTGTTGGAGAAGACTCCTGAGAGTCCCTTGGACTGCAAGGAGATCCAACCAGCCCATCCTAAAGGAGATCAGTCCTGGGTGTTCATTGGCAGGACTGAAGCTGAGGCTGAAACTCCAATACTTTGGCTACCTCGTGCAAAGAGTTGACTCACTGGAAAAGACCCTGATGCTGGAAAGGATTGGGGAGAGGAGGAGAAGGGGACGACAGAGGATGAGATGGCTGGATGGCACCACTGACTCGATAGACATGAGTCTGAGTAAACTCTGGGAGTTGGTGATGGACAGGGAGGCCTGACGTGCTGCGATTCATGGGGTCCCAAAGTCGGACAGACTGAGCAACTGAACTGAACTGAATTGGCTTATCTTCATATTCACTGACTCTTTTGTCTGCCTAAATGTGCTGCTGAACCCCTCTAATGAATTTTTTATTTCTGTTATTATACTTTTGAGCTCCAAAATTCCCAGTTGTTTTATTTTTTAAATTTTGTCACTTTATTGATATTCTCTATTTGGTGAGACACTATGCTGACTTCCTTTAATTTTTTTCATCTATGGTTTCTTTGTATCTTTGAGAATATATAAGACAGTTGATTTTAAGTCTTTGTTCCAGTAAGTATGAGTAAGTACAATGAATGTGCTTCCTCAAAGGCAGTTTCTATTAGTTTCTTTTTTACTCCCTTGCACAAGGGCTATCCTTTTTTGTTTCTTTGTGTGCCTGGTAATTTTTTGTTGGAAAATGGACATTTTTTAATGTTATAATGTGACAACTCTGGAAAAAGATCTTCTCCTCTCCCTGCGCTTGCTGTTGCCATTTGTTGGGTCACTGTTTCGTGTTTTCCTGAACTGTTTTGTGTTCTGCACTTTTGTCCTGTGTGAAGTCTGTGTTTCATTAGCTTGGTGGCTGGCCATTGTTTTGACAGCGATTCCTTATATACCGGGATCCTAGAAAATAGAAAAATGCCCTCCCAGTCTTTGCGGATTGTCTCCGTCTTAGGCCATTCTTTAGTGCTTAATAGGGCATCTGTAACTCTGCCGTATCCTTACCTTCCTGTTTTGAGAAGCCTGAAGTTCAGCCACAGATGATAATACATGGTCTTCCACTTGTTATTTTTGACATTTAGAGACTCCTCAGGGGTAAATCACTTTCACTTTTCACTTTCATGCATTGGAGAAGGAAATGGTAACCCACTCCAGTGTTCTTGCCTGGAAAATCCCAGGGTCAGCGGAGCCTGGTGGGTTGCCATCTATGGGGTCGCACAGAGTTGGACACGACTGAAGCGACTTAGCAGCAGCAGCAGGGGTAAATCTAACTGAAAGTGGTATTTTCAAAGCCAAGTTTCTTCAGAGTTTTGTCAGCAAAGCTTTTGAGTTGAAGGTTGTTGCATGGAAATGAGATCAACTTTGGGCCTTCGACACACTGTATTGGACATAGGTAATCAGTGGGGCTGGGTTGGGGGACATTAGGACAATTCATGTGTAAGGGAGAATGGGACAGTCTGTGCATAAGGGAGGCTTTAATTCGAGTTTATGATGGTAGATTAGGGCTATGTAGTTCTTGTGGGTTCAGCTTTCTAGATAATTACATTGTTGCTAATATCTGCCAGTTCCATCTGCAAAGGACAGATTGATGCTGCTATTTTGACTCTTGGTTGCAGTGCTGTTTCTGTTCTCTAACTGGGTAAAATTTATTGCAAAAGGGAAATCTTTGATCTAGTTCAGTGTTACCAGGGCCTTGCATTTTGTCTTGTTTTTAAAAGCATGCCAATAATTAGTATTTTCTCTGCAGCATCATGGTGACATTAAATAATTAGAGAAGTTGAAAATATCCAGCCACTGGGAGCTGACTGGTTAAATAATGTATTTTATAGCCTCATGTGGGATACTAGTCAAGTGCTAAAAATGAGATGTAAAAAGAGAACAAAAGTATATTGAAAAAAAAACAAGATGCAAATAATATACATATTGATATCTACTTTTTTTCCAGGAGAAAATCATGTACATAAACATATAGGGTGCTTGTGTGCTCACTCAGTTGTGTCACTCTGCAGCCCCATGAACTGTAGTCCACCAGGCTCCTCTGTCCATGGGATCTCCCAGGCAAGAATACTAGAGCGGATTGCCACTTCCCACTCCAGGGGTTCTTTCTGACCCAGGGGTTGAACCTGATAATGCCTCCTGGGAAGCCCCTATAGGGTGCTTAGGTAATAGTTTATTAAATCCTTATTATGTGCTAGCAGTATGCTTAGTACTTAACATGCCCATGTGACCTCATATAGTTCTGACAACAATGCCATGAGGTAGGTAATTATTTAACCCCCTTTAAAAGATGAGGAAACAGCACCCTTAAGAGGGTAAGAAACCCACCCCAGGGTGCATAAAGGATTAGAGGCAAAACAGGACCCCAGCCCTGAAGCCTATACTGCTAACCACTGTGTTCTGTGCACTTTCTGTTAACATTCACCTGCTGAAAGAGCATATGGTGGCCTAGTATTTAGTAGGAATGTCATATGAGACTCATATAAAGTGGATTCTCAACTAGGTGCCTTCCAGATCCCTCCCTCCCTCTGAATATGAGTCCAGGCTGCAGAAGCCTCCTGAATATGTTTCTGAAGTGCTACTTCTCTGGACAGGACACTGTCCCTTCCACTTCCATTCATTCCCCCTCACCCACCCCCTGCCTCTTTACCCCATGATGCTATTATTCATTTTGGAGTTCAGAGGGCAGTTAGACTGCTTTTTTTTCTGACTTCTTGCTAGCTCTAGGAATCTGGATGCATATCTTGTTCTTAAAGCGTGAGAGAGGGGTTCAGGTTTGGGAACATATGTATACCCGTGGTGGATTCATGTTGATGTATGGCAAAACCAATACAATACTGTAATTAGCCTCCAATTAAAATAAGTAAACTTAAATTAAAAAATAAAATAAAATGCAGAGTCATCACTTTGCCAACAAAGGAAAAAAAAAAGAATATAATGACTATAGTTATTAACTGCTAGTGTAATCCAGGTCTACAGTTTACATTAAACATTAGCTCATATTGCCTCCAGGTTTGAAACCAATGTACCCAGAGGAAATTTACAAAGGGACAATGATGTTGAAATATTTTAAGTGCAAACAGGATTCCTGTGTGTTGACAGGGACAAGGCCATGTTGTCTAAAGTCCCTATATTGATTCCTAGTTTTCCATTCCTTTCCAGTGGCCTTTTCCTCTTTGGACATTCTGCAATCTTGTGACTGAGCATTCCAGCTCCCTGTTTGTGAAATGCCTCTGATTGAATGTGTATATATAAAATCTCTTACTTTATCCCAGCAGAGGTGACTTTAATATGGAGGGACAGTACTGCCATTGTTGACTGTGGAGGAGTAGTACTGCCACTCTTGACCAGTTGGAAAACTCAGCATTTGGAGCACTGGAAAAAATTTTTTAAATGTTCATCTTCTAAGTAAAGAGGGAATTCGGTTGCCAGAATTATTAGTTCCTACAACCGTGTTCTACTTTTTGCTTCCCACAGAGCAATGTTTGATGCATGAGGTTTTGGTTGATTATGTTTTATTGCATTCTAGTGGGAACCAGTTTCTCCACCCATTCTCACTCTCTGTGCTTTCAATTCCCTTTTGTTCCTTGGGCCAAAGGATGCAGCTAGATCTGAGAGCTGGAGAGAGTGAAGTAAAAGATGCTGGCATTTCATGCAAGAATTGGTTCAGTATATAATCCTACTTATTTTCTTGGTCAAAGCAAAAATAATGCAGATCTTGCGAGAAGGATGTTTCTCAAGTGTATAGGACCTAATGTGTAGATGCTTAGTTTATCATATGGAAGCTTTGGGAAACTGGAGTCTGATAATTTCCCTATAATGAATCTGCCTCTCAAGATTTTTTCCCCCAGTATTATTGTTCTCCATAGCCTATCTAGATATTTTTTACCATCTTGCTTGTTAACATGACTGCCAGCATCTTAGAGAAGTTGACAGTTTATGTGATTTCTATTAGCAGAAAAGAAGTGGGCTCAAAAGCTTTTTCTCTAAATGAATCTATTGTTGAATGTCTAAACTGACTCAGAATACAGGTGCATGCTCTGCTCTGAGAAGGTAGAAGAAGGGGAAGAGCCCAATCCAGACAAGGTATGTGGGTGGAGGAGGCAGGGAACACAGAAGCAACTGGCCAGCCACCCTGTGCTATGATCTCAGCCTAAACCCTATCCCTGGGAAGGAGTTTCTTACTTCCTATTTGTATCCCTGGGCAACCACAGACCCCCACCTCCTACATGGGATGTTAGCCTTGGAGCACTGAGATGAGCTGCCGAGCTAAAGCAGAGTCCCAGAGGAGCTTCAGTTCTGCAGAATCTATGCAGCCTTCTTTGCCATACATTGATCACACGCTTAGGGCTTGGGAGATGAGAGCTGAGGGCTAAAATTCCTCAAGGCAAGAAGACCTCCTCTCCCAGAAAATGGACTCCTCCAGTTTTCTCACATGACTGTTCAGGTATGTTCACTTTTCCATATAGAGGAGTCCCTCAGCAGCGAGCTCTGGCCAGTCAGAGGGAGTGACACACCCCTCTCCAGTCCCTCCTCTTCGCCCATCCGCAGCGTTACTCTCACGTGCTTGCGGGCACTTATGCAGAAGTGAGCCCCGTGGCTCTGCCAGAGACGAGCCTGTTAGGTTTAAAGGAGGAAAATTAAAAAAAAAACCTTAGGCCAGGTCCCAGCATTAAAATTGTTACCTCGAAGAAGCTGAGTGGAGAAGTGTGAAGAGATGAATGGACCAGTGGATGGCCTGTGTGATCATTCTCTAAGTGAGGAAGGAGCATTCATGTTCACATCGGAATCTGTAGGAGAGGGGCACCCGGGTGAGTAGGTGGTCTTGGACAGATGGCAACCTATACCGGGTAGGGGGCTGTTACTGAAGGCCTGGAAAACAATGTGCGTAAATTACTATCAAAGATCTCAAGAAGAACAATACGCAATCTTTATTTTATTAATTTGCAGTTTTTTAAAACAGTCACTTGTTATGCAAATAATAGATTGTAAGTTAATGAAGCCAAGGGTCTGTGCTGCTGCCCCCCACCAGCGTTTCCTTGGGGCTACAATAGAGAATATATGGTTGCTTGGATAAACATATTGTATGTGTAGAATGTATCATCAGGTATTCACGTTATACAGAGTTTTGTTTTGTTTTCTGGTAAGGCTTTTTTTTTTTTTTTTTATCAATGAGCAGCTTAAGTCAACAGAGAATGTTCCCACAAACAAGTCCGTGGGTCACTAAGTTTCGAATGAAAAGCGTATAGAGTTTAGAAATGAACAGCAGTGCATTCTAATAGGGCTGAGACAGATCTCTAGGTCCTGAAAGAAAATCCCAGCATTTATTTTTTTTGATCTCTGAAAAGTGCGATGTGGAGAAATGAGAGAGGCTTTACGATGGGAGCCTCCAGTTTCTGGGACAGTGGTTCTCAGACTTCAGGGTGCCTTACCATCATCCAGTGGGCTTGTTAGAACACAGAGTGCTGGCCCCACCCCCAGAGTTCCTGATTTAATACGTCTTGGGTGAGGCTCAAGAATTTGTGTTCTGAAGAAGTTCCCAGGCAATGCTGATACTGCTGATGTGGGAGCCACACTGCGGACCACTGATCTAGAAGAACCCTGGGGGCCAGACACACTGATTTATGCTTTTAAGCACCTCTTCAAAATTCACCAGAGTATTTGAACTTTTTGGTGACTTATCATCATCAAGTTTAACTTTTTTTCATCTTCCTCATCCTTGCTATTTCTCAAAGAGCTTTAATTTTCATACCTTGTAACTCAGCTTTAGAAATCTCAGTGCACTGCCCCCTACCATGTGCTTTAGCCACTGGTTCTCAACTGGGGAAAGTTTTGCAATCCTTTTCCCCTAAGGGTGTTTTGTAATATCTGGAAACATTTTTTGGTTGTTACAGCTATTCCAGGGGGTCGAGGCATGGCCTGATACTGGCAGTTACTGGAGAGAGGCCAGGTGTGCTTCTAAACACAAGACCATCCCCCACAACAAAGAAATTTTCCAGCCCAAAATGTCAATAGTGCTGCTGAGAAATCTTGGCTTAAACTGAATGTTGTTTGTAGCTTAGCTCATTTCAGTGTAAACAGCATCTTTCACTCTGCATGACTTTATAAAGTTCCTAGGTTTACTTGACTCATAGTCTCAGATTCACTGCTATGTCTGAAGTATTTTGGACAGCTCCGTGACTTATTAAGGCCATCTACAGTCAGAAAATGGCCATATTTAGAATTTGCTCCATGTGGAGGAAGTGGGTGCTTTTTCACAGACAGTGGCCAGTGGTCCCATTGTACACACAGCTGTGTGCTCAGTGGACAGAAAATGAAAATTCTAGTCAACTGACTATTCTGTCTGCTTAATGGCAGCCCTTCAATTGTCCGATTTAGCTTACCACTGTACATTAGCTGTCCATGTAAAACAGTTTTCTTGGTGATTTTCTTCTTGCCACTCCAGTGCTGAATTCCTCTCCATCAGAAAGATAAGATTAATGCTTCCTTTTCAACTTCCAAGAAAACTATTAGCTATCTTAAGGCTATTAAGTGATATTGATAGAAAATTTGAAAGCCTTAAACAGTTGAGGAAAGACCTCCTAAGGCATTATCTTAATCTATGCAGCTATCTTAGTACCCTTGCTCAACTCCAGTTTATCCCTAATATCCCTACCCCATTTCCCTGTGTGCACTGGAAATATGTGACCTGTGTCCTCTGAGCTAGCAGAGTCACCCATGGTCAGCACATGAGTGACTCCTAGGAGTCCTGATGGCTGGGTCTAAAATGATATTTGAGCAGCAGGAGGCCTTTACTGGTAGGTGGTTGCAGGGGCATGAACTCAGGCAAACCTTGATTTATAACCAGGATCAGCAGGGAGATGGAAAAACTCAAATATATATTTAGTAGCAGCTTCTGAAGGAAATATTAGAGAATTAACCTTCAGATTAACATTTTAACTACAGAATTTCATATGTACTTTCAAAATCAGAAATGCTTGATTCTGGGCCTGCATTCTTAATTTAAAAACTTATAAAATGACAAAAGGGACACAAGGAAATTTGAGAGGTGACGGATGTATATTAAATCTTGATTGTGGTGATGGTAACACAAGTATGTACATATGAACAAACTTGTCAAATTTACATACATTAATTATATGCAAATTTTTATATACCAATTATACTCCAATAAGTCTGGGAAAAGTCTTATTAACTTACTAACAGTGGACTCGGGGGGTATTTTGAAAACTAAACAAGATGTAATATGTGCAAATAGACGTCACTTTTATTTCTGAGTTTGTAAACATTGGCAGTACACATAACTCCAGAGCAAGAGTAGATTTCTCCAGTGTCTCCATGCTCGACCACGAGGAGTCTTTTTTAAATTTTTTATTTTGGCTGCACTGGGTCTTCGATGCTGTGCATGGGTTTTGTCTAGGTGCACTGAGAGGGGGCTACTGTCTAGCTGCAGTGTGCGGACCTCTCACTGTGGTGGTTTCTCTTGTTGTGGAGCATGGGCTCTAGGCACAGGGGCTGAGCAGTGGCCACACCCGGCTTGCTCCAGCATGTGACATCTTCCTGGACCAGGGATTGAACCTGTGTCCCCTGCATCAACAGGCGGGTTCTTAACCACTGGATCACTAGGGAAATCCCATCGGCCATGGGGGATATTTAAGGCAAATCATAGGAGAACAAGATGAAGTACCAGCCCATGTTGAACTTTTGTTAGTCCCACCTTGATGAGGAGGTCAGACCCAACTGCTGGGACATCGGGCCTTCAGGAGGCTGAATGATGGTGGGGAGGAGCTCAGAGTAGCTTGTGGAAGTGTTCAGCAAAACAGCAGTGGCCGTGATGTGTAGAGGTTCTCTTGCAGGATTCTTCCAGGCGGAGTCATGGAAGTGGGCGTGGCTTTATGCGCAGCGCACCGTAACTGGTGGAACCAGCAGGACAACGCCTCTACCTGTTCTGTCCTCTTCTACCGGTCGGCGCCTAATCTCACTGATGTCATTAATGTTTTAAATTCTGTTTCTAGGACTTTTCTTGATGTTAGAATTTAAGGAAAGATGCTGAGGAATGAGATATTTCTGTGTGTATATCTTTGCTCCTTGCACATCTGTATCTAGTATTTATTTAGATATAGTTAGATATTCCTATAAATCTAGTTTTCTATGAATGAGATACTTTTTGATTGCAAGAATATATGTGTGTGTGTATGTGAATTACTTTAGATTCTTGTAACTGGCTTTGGAATATACTTTTCTTTTAGGGAATTCTATGACTTTATATAATATACACCATCCAAAATTAAGGCAAAAGTGGGAAGAAATAAAAATGCCAAAAATTTACAATTTCTTATATTTTTAAAGTGTCCTCTTGGGTAGACTTGATGTGTAAGTTGACAAAATATCTAATTATTTTGACATTTCAGTTTCTGGGCTTAACATGACTATGAATTTTACTCATGTTCATTCTTGTCCAGATAAGATCTGTGACCAGATCAGTGATGCAGTGCTGGATGCCCATCTCAAGCAGGACCCCAATGCCAAGGTGGCCTGTGGTAAGAAATGCCTGACCCTCCTGCTGGACACCTGAGTGGGCTCAACTTGAAACCTGGGCCCAGGTCGAAGCCCTCGGCACAGCAGAGAACTGGGGACTTCAGGGCCTAGAAAGCCCCGGGGTGATGGGACTAGTCTCTTCAACTTTACAGAGGGGATCTTGGGTATCCCTTGGCCAAGGTCATGGGGTAGGGGTCCTGGTGTGGAGACCAGAGCCCCGCTCTCCTCACAGTCAGCAGCTTGTTTTATCCGATGCTCAGACCCACCCTTCCCTCTCCAGCACTGCCCTAGTCCTCAGACTGAGCACTGTAGGGACCCGTGTCCCTCTAAGGGTGAACTTCACCCTGACGTGTTTATAAATAACTTGCCTTGATTCTGTGCTCAGGACCCCATACCCTAAAGCCTGCAGTGGAGCTTTAGCAGTAAGGGGGCAAAAGAGGCCTCATGTATGCTGGCTGCATTCTTTATGACTACATACAGCCATTGTCTCATTGCAATGCACACAGCAGACTTATGATTATTTCCATTCAACAGCCGAGGCTGAACAAGCAGTTCGGGATTGGGCAAGTAGTAAGTGCGTGGTATAGAAACTTGGAATTCGTGTGCCCAGTTCTTTCCAAAGTGCAGGTCTCTGAGCGCCTGTGAAGACGGTCAGAACTTGTGCTGGGCTGTACTGCCTGTTATCACCGTGATCGTCCTTCTGGAGTCCGTTCCCTGTGTGGTCTCTTGTGTGGGTCTTTGTCAGCACTCTGAGAGGTCCAGGTGTGGAGCCCCCTTAGCCAGCACGTGGCCACTAGCCTGTCTCTTTGCCTTCAGAGACGGTGTGTAAGACGGGCATGGTGCTTCTGTGCGGGGAGATCACCTCCGTGGCCATGGTGGACTACCAGCGTGTGGTGCGAGAAGCCATCAGGCACATCGGCTACGACGACTCTGCCAAGGGTGAGGCTGGGTCCCCAGCACGGGGCCCACCTGAGGCTCTCCATCTTCTGGAAGAGCAAACACCTCTACTTCTAGGCCCACTTGCCAGGGTCCAGGGCTCACAAGCTCTGGCAACAGCATAGCAGCCCAGGCAGACTGGCCCTTGTCCATCTGTTGCTGACTCTGGTCTTGTTTACGGTCCTAACTTCTTAGAAGAGGAAGAAGCTCTGGGTCCAAGGGGCTGCCCTCTCTTGGGGACATGTGGTCTGCCGGGCACTGGGGCAGATCTGTGTGTGTGTGTGTGTCTTCCTACCTAATTGTTGAAGGAACTCTGCTCCACTCCCTGTGATGCAAATGAGGAAACTGAGGCTTAGAGATATCAATAACTCATATAGGTGGCACAGTCAGTAAGTGGCTATCCCCAGTTGGGACTCCGTGCTTTCTGCTAAGCTAGGCTACTCTTCCCCACATAGAGAAGAAGGTGACTCAGTCCAGTACAGGTGCTGAAAGCAGATGGAGGAGAGGCTGGTCCAGGGTGGCTCCAGTGCCAGGCAGTGCGGGAGCCTACAACCCCAGGAAGAGGCCCAGGCACTGGCTGGAGTTGAGGAGGAGCCCTGTGATGAGGTAGGGGTGAGAGAACTGAGGGCCCTGAAGCAGAGACCTGCACGGTAGGAACAGGCAGGCTGGGAAGGAGCCCAGCCTGGAGGGCATCAAAGGACAGGGCATGAGGGCCCAATTCTAGGGCTGGGGTACACTGGTCTACTTATTGGTTGTTTGGGGTGATATGTGGCATCTTTGTGGGTCAGGGCAGGCTGCGGTGACACGCACACATCTTTTATGTGAGAGAGGCCCTCTCTGTGTGAAGGCACAGACACACAGAAGCTTGGTGCAGCCACCTACCTGCTGGCTTGCCCAAAGGACTCACTTGAGCATACGGAAATTTTGCGGATATATCAAGAATCTCTGGGAAGAAGAAACCAGTGAGTACAGATTGCTTCTCCCAGACAGCACAAAGGGTGTTCACAAAGCAGGCATGTTGTCCAGATCAGCAGCTCCCTGCCACGTTACCTTGCAAGCCTTCACCGTGTTCTGCCAAGAATAGCCAACTTATTATTTACTTATCCAAAAGCAAACTTTGTTCTGCGTTAGGTAGCAGGAAAGTAGTTTCCCCAGGGGTGTCACATACCCTAGAAGACAGAAGCAGGAGTGGGCCCAGCTCTTCTTGTCAGCACGCCTGCACCAAGGGGACCGGCAGGCTGCGGGCTGGGCTGCAGTCACAAGGCCCCCAGGCTAGAGGCTCCCACTGCTCTTCGCTGCAGAGTTGACCTTTCTAAGCCCTCCTCCTCTCCCCTTAGTGCCCTGAACTGTTTCCCCAAGTGACTTGGAGCCTTTCATTCCATCTCAGCAGAGATTTATTATTTAAACAGGGAGTGTAAGGTAAAATGGGGATTTGGTGAGCCCTTGGCAGCTGAAGGCTGTTCCCTGGTTTGGGTATCCAGAAGCCTTCACTAGGAATAGGGGCTGCAGAGGACACGGTGGCCTGGCGCTCCTGAGTAGAGGCACTGCCTGGCATTAAGTGTGATGCGGTACGAGACGCTTGGCAGCGAGTCAGCGGCAGAGTGTGCACTGAAGAGCTGGGGTGGGGGCCACTCAGGGAGGTTTACTGAGAGCTGGATGGACTTGTGGAGGGGCACGGGGGTCAGAGGAGGAGCTTTCTAGGCAGAGCGTCCTCGTGGAGATGGAAAAGGAGGTTGTGTTTAAGATAAACCTGAGTTCGCTTCGGTTGAGGGCTCAGCTGGGAAAGCCTGGCTGGAGCTGAGCAGATTCCAGTTTACTGCCTTTGGTGGTAGGTCTTCACTTGAAGCTTGTAGGTAAATGATAGGTTGAACCTAGGGGTGTTTTTGTGGTTTTATTTGCTTTAGTAAGCCCATTCTGGCCACATGGGTGGGAGAACAGATTGGAAGAGGGTGACAGTCAGGCTGTCACTGATACTTGACTTTGTGGGGCATCCTCTGTGCATTTTAGCTCCTCATTCATATCCATCCTGTAGCTGAGCCCAGCAAGATGGGAAACCAATTTGGGAAGAGTGTCCCGTCTGCCTATTGGTTCCCTCGTGGGGCTTCTTGGCCTGAGCTGCTGCTACCCAAGTTGTCTGTGTCCCAGGCCCCAACCCACAGTCCCCAGCCTGGGCCAGGCAGGAGGAGGGGACTTAGTTCCATCTCTGTGCTTGAGCTTTGGGGGTAGGCTGGCAGGAGCCTCAGCCTCCAAAGGTGTGGTTTTCCACTTTGCTCCAGGCCCTGTGCGCACCTCGGGCTCAGGGCACTCTGACTCAGGAGTTTCTCTGGATGGTCTACGTGCACCTATTGTTCAGTATATTTGATACTTGGGTTTGGTGTATATTTCTGATACTTGGGCTCTGACAGGTGGTGTTGGAAGGGCTCTTTGTATTCACTTAGTGCAGTGATTTTCAACCTCAGGGAGAGCCTAATGGGGCAGGCCCTTGGTCATCCACCACCCTTCTACCAGACCAGCCATAGCTGTTATCTGGTTTTCATACAGCTGTTCCGTGTAGGGTATATATATATTTAATTAAGGTGTAGTTTAATACACTGTGGAGGGTTTTTTTTTTTTTTTTTTTTTTTTGACTAAAGAGTTCCATGTGATAGGATGAGAAGGATACTGACATTCCCCATCCTAGGCCTCAGTTCTGAGCCCAGACTGATGGCAGAGACCACCCACCCCAACACTAAATGCCCTCTTGGGTGCCAAGCAGTGCCCAGGAGCTCCAGCCTTCCTCTGCTTAGGCCTGCTCTCCTTGTGTCCAGGCTTTGACTTCAAGACCTGCAACGTGCTGGTGGCTTTGGAGCAGCAGTCCCCGGATATCGCCCAGTGTGTCCACCTGGACAGAAATGAAGAGGATGTCGGTGCCGGGGATCAGGTCACTAAACACTAGCGTGGGCGCCACATAAGAACTGCAGGGCAGCGTGCTCTGGTCACAGGGCTGGCTGTGCGTGTGTAATGGACCGAGCACTCTGTGGGCAGAGCTCCCCCGCCCCCATGTCTGGAGTCACACAGCCTAGCTGGAGGGCAGGATGGTTGGGAATGCCCAGTGTGGCCTGTCTCCCTACCTAGAGTGTTGGGTTTGGGGACCCTGTCTTCCCCTCCACAAATACCCAGTATAAAAAGTCATATGCCTGGGAGGGTGGAGGGCCAGCGGGGCTTTAGATCTGAAGAGAGTTGTCACCTGTAGCCTGAAATGGATGTCTGCTACAGGGCCTGATGTTTGGCTATGCCACGGATGAGACGGAAGAGTGCATGCCCCTCACCATCATGCTGGCGCACAGGCTCAACGCCCGCATGGCAGAGCTGCGGCGCTCAGGGCAGCTCCCCTGGCTGCGGCCTGACTCCAAGACACAGGTGAGCCCCTGCTCTCTGACCCCCTGCAGGGCTCCAGAAATGCACCTCAAACTAACCCCTTCCTCTTGATTCTGGTCATATGTAAGATCAAAATGTTCTGTCTCGGCACTCAAAGAAATGTTGAATCTGAAAAGAACTATTTATTTGAAAAATCTTCTGCTCCAGATAAACCTTTTCTTTTCTCCCCTGATCCGCCAACATTTTAGTATGAAAAAGTTTTAAATACAGAAAAATGAACAGTTCTAGATTTTTGGGGGCCAGGGCTTCTTAGCATATGTTTACTCTAGTAATATGATTCCCCAGTTCCTGCCGCAAACCTTCGTAACTGGTTTCAGACTTTTGGCCACGGCCTGTCAGGTCTCCATGTCTTGAGCAAAGCTTGAATACCCCATGAACAAGTGCTGTCTGTAGCTCGCTGCAGCCCTTTTGCTGCTTCTCATGGAAAGGACTTACCTTTGCTGATCCTGGTGCTCTGTTGCCAGTGGCCCTGACCCCGTGTTCCCTGCAGTGATGAAATGCGCACTGAGTCCAGATTTGAGAGCTGGTGGTAATGCAAGTGCTGGCACATGCTGAGGCCTCTGTCTGCCTTCACTCTCCACATCCTGACAACCCTGATGGCCCCTTTCCTCGGAGCTCCTTTCCCAACTCTACTTCCGCACTCCAGTGGGGTCTGGACACTTCCTTCTACATCCTCTTTTCTGCTACCCACACTTGTGGGTTATTTTCACGTCTGCACACTTGGCTTCCAAATCTTCCACCTGCAGGTCTGTCTGAATTACCAGCCCCCATTTCTCACTCCTCCTGCAAACACATGGGCCCCAGGATGCTCCTCAGCTGAAGGGGTTTCATGGAGCCCACCTTTCCCCGGCCCTCTCTGTCTCCACTGTGTCTGGGTTGCTCTTGTCCCTCTAGAACACCCCTTCTTCTCTGGCCCCCTTTCCCAGGCAAGGCTTTACTGTGTCCTCCTAAAGACTCTCTCTTTCTGGAAACTTCAGTTAATTTGCTTTGGACTTCGCTTTTAATTTCCTTATATCTGCTCAGAACCATCTACAACTTTCTACTTCCTACTGGAGGCGAGAGGAGTACCCACGTGTTATTCTGGCATTTAAAGCAGGCATTTAAAGGTCTTCTAGCTTTACCTTCCTCGATCCGCACCCCCAGTCTTTGCTTAATCCATATGCTTTCACTCACATTCCCTTCATTTCTCAGTCCTTTGCACCTGTGCTCTCACCCCTCACTTTCCTTGGAATCTTTCTCTGGTCCCCACCTGTCCTTCAGTGGCCAGCCTGGCTCCTGCCTCCTTCTGGTCTCCCCTGCTCACTCTCAAATGGGGCGTCTTCTTATCCTGCCCTTGGATTTGGCTCCTGTCGTTTTATAGTTCAGCACGGTGCCTGTGACTCTGTCACATTACTCCCCAAGTGTCAGGCTGCCCACGATGGAGGTTGCATATTGGCTGTACCTGGAGCAACAGAGTGTCTCTGTGGCCTAAAGGAAGCCCTTGGGACTTCAGGTGTTATCCACATGACCCCCACACTCGGAAGTGGGTTCATGAGCATCACTCAGGTGATCTTCGAGGTGGTGGGCAGAAGGGCTGAAATATATGGGTTGTGATGGCACCAAAAGAAAGGAGCCTGCCCTGCCTGCTCCGTTTTGTGCCAGAGCTATGTGGGGATGGGGAAGAAGGGTGGAGAAATCCTAGAACACAGATGAGAAGAAGTAAGTGGAGTGGCTCAGATTTCCTTCTCCCTCCTTGAGGGTGAGCACTGGAGGGCTCACCTAACAGATTCCCTGAAATAGCAAAGGCCTCCCATGTTTGCTTAGTAATAGAAGGTTCCCGAGTCCAGAGGGCAATGAGGGAGGGAGGGGAAGACAGGCCCTTCCAGGCTTTCCCTTCTTGCAAGGAGACACTGAATTCTCTTATAAATGTCCTCTGCCAGCCTCCACAAGGCTGCTACCCTGGGAGGGGTGCCTTGCCGGGAACAATGTCTGGGCCTTCTTGTCTACTGGTAAAGGATTTTTATCACCTGCACATGGTGTTGACTGTGAACAGAATGAGCCTTTCCACCTGAACAAATTTTTGCTGCTGATAACTAAGAGCGGACTGGCAGTACCAATGGCTATTTTTGTACCTGGCCAGAGTTGTGTTTTCCATGGTATACTTTTCTCCACATCTTGCTGACATGAGATAAGCACAATGCTTAGGGCCCTTTGCTCAGCCACAGCTCTGCTTGGGGTTTGCGCAGAGTGGGGGAGCCCAGGAGCAGTGGAGATGGACCTCAGCAGCAACTCAGGAGTGAGCCTTCTCCAGAGGCCAGATGCAGCAGTCAGTCCAGAGCTGCTGCGGAGCCTCCCCTCTGGAGCTCCCGACCCCCCAACTCCAGCTTCCTCTCCCAGGTCCGAGAGTGCACACAGCCCGGCATGAAAGGTGCTGTGCTCGGTACACAGCTGGTGTGCATATGCCCGTCGCCCTAGGATCAAACATTGTGCAGCCAGGGCTCTGTCTCTTCCTTTTTCTGGACCTCACCCTGTTGTTCTTTGGACTAGGTAGGACATAGAGTTTGATGGATATCGAAGGGGTCTTTGCCTTAGGCAGAGCCCCGGGGAGACACCGTTTGCTGCCTGCAGTCCTATCAAGGCCCTTGGGGTGGGAGTAGCCTGTGCCTGCCGGCCAACATCCCTGCCAGGCCCTTCTGGCGTAGCTGCACTCCTGCAGGCCCCATAGACCCTCTGGGCACTGTTCTTGTGGGTCCACACTGCCTTGGGTAGCAGTGGGGCCTGGGGCTCCAGTACTGACGGTCTTGGGTGACAGCCTTCTTCTGGGCAGAGCCCAGTTACCAGGCTGCACAGTTCCAGGTCACAGCCCCCCTTTGCTGGCTGTGTGATCTTGATTGAAGTATTTACATTCTGGAAGCCCATTTTCTCTCGTCTTTGAAATGGGGCTGGTAGCAACTTCTCACAGCCATTTGGCATTCCTTGTAGCATAGAGTACACACCCAGTCAATGCCAGCTTCTTTTTCCAGCCTCATCTGCCTTCTGTACCACCTCCTTCCCTCTCGCTCTGTGTGCAGCCCAAGGTGCGCAGGCTGGGACATGGGCTCTCGCCCTCCCTGGCGTGTTGGGAGAGGACAGGCTGCAGAAGCATTCTGTCTGCGCTGCTGTGGCAGTGACACAAGCTGAGAAAGCAGGCAGAACAGCGACTGGCTCTTGGGCTTTTCACTAACTGGCCTGTGACTTCAAGGAAGCTGTTATTCTTCGCAGAACCTGATTTTTCTCATTTGTAAAGTGGTGACAGTTGTGCCCAGCTTGCTGGGATGGCTGCAGTATTCATCGGTAATGCATGAAACAGGCACAGAACTGCCTACGCTGCGGGGAGAGTCCCAGCTCTGTCCTGTGGCCAGCCCTGCAGGGGAGCTGCAGGCACAATCCTGCTCTCCTTGTGCCTGCGGCTCTTCCTTGCTTTTGCCCAAATACCCGGAGGCTGGCAACCCGGGCCTTGCTGCTGCCTCTTAGCTCAATCACCCTGGCTCAGGTCCCTCTACTAGACAAGGTCCCTGGGCACATGTTTCCAGAGGCCCTCCGTTGAGGAGCTGAGGCAGCGGGCATGTGGCCTGTGGACTCCCGTGTTCCTTTGCAGAAGCCTGGGTGTCTTGCCTAGAGCCATGGAGGGTCAAGACAGGGACATTTGCTGGCACACAGGACCCTCTGAGACAGAGGGAGTCGTCTGCTGAGTCACAGACAGAGGAAACTCTGCAACACTTGGGTCTCCAAAGTGGCGCTGATTGTGGTCGCGTGGGAATAGCTTGTGCCTCCTACGTGATCAGCTCATGGCACCAGGCATTTATTTGCTATAAGAATGTGATGAACTTCCCTGAAGGCCCTTTGAGGACAGGAGGCCGTCTCCCCCACCAGCTTTTGGGAGCCCTGTCCACCTCCTTGACACCTCTGCCCAGCAACGGAGTGTCCTCAGGTCTGGGCAGGACCTCACATTTCCTCCCACCCTGCCACCCCCAGGTGACAGTACAGTACAGGCAAGACAACGGCGCGGTCATCCCTATGCGTGTCCATACCATCGTCATCTCCGTGCAGCACAATGAGGACATAACGCTGGAGGACATGCGCAGAGCCCTGAAGGAGCAGGTGATCAGGGCCGTCGTGCCAGCACAGTACCTGGACGAGGACACCATCTACCACCTGCAGCCCAGTGGGCGGTTTGTCATCGGAGGCCCCCAGGTGCATCCCTATCTCCAGATGAGCCCTGATTTTGCTTATGTCCCCAGCACAAAGCCTGCAGGAGGTGGTGGCTTTGTGTGACTCAGCCCTGAGTGAGATGTGAAGTCAGCTCACTTTGTGCAGCCTGCTATGAGCCCTCAGTACAGGAGGGTGGGGGGCATGTCCCAAGAGGTTCCCAGCCAAGGGGCTAGCTAACTTTCCATCACAGGTGCTGAGCTGGCCCTGGTGGCATTTCCCGGGTCTTGGCCACATGTGACCTGCAGCTCTTGTGGGCACCAAGTTGGGGACACAGAGTGGCCCCTTTCTCCTGTGCCACAGGCATGAGCAAGCAGAGAGTGGCCGGGCCCCTTGGAGAGGCCGCTGACCACTGCCAGGCATCTCTGCTGTGGACGTGTTACCGTGTAACAGAACTCTCGGGCAGGGTCCTAGGCCAGAGTGGCACAGAAACCCAGGGTGAATGGAAGTCCTGTATTTTCCTGCAGAACTTCTCAGGGCCTTGGCATGCTGCTTAGAACTGTGGATTTCTAAGTGGGGCGGGTGTTGCGGTGGTATAACATGCAGACTTTCCCCATGTCATTTAATATAGAGCCCCCTCAAACGTCTGTGGACTGGCATTGCGTGGAATAGACACCTGAGCAAACGGGGACGATGTTTGCCAGGTGGCACCAGCCGGGGCTCCGCCCAGGGTATATTGGTCCCAGCGCAGTTCCCTTCTGAACTCGGGTTTCTCCATTATGATCAACTCCTACAACAAAGGCTTGGTGAGCGGGCTGTGAGCCCAGTGGCCCACCTGACGAGAGGCCTTTTTCTGACGAGGTTCCAGCTGGTGACCTGACTTCAGTGACTACTCAGTGACTGAACTGGGATTAGAGCCCAGGGTATCTGGCTGACTCTCAGCCAAGGGGGTCTTTGGAAGACGCACTCCTAGAAGATTCAGAGACTGTCTCCAAGTCGTGGTCTAGTGGCCATCCCAGTGTTTCGCCACCCCTCCCCCCACATCCCCCTTCTGTGTCTTCCTCTTTCTCCGCAGGGGGATGCCGGTGTCACTGGCCGAAAGATCATCGTGGACACCTATGGCGGCTGGGGGGCACACGGCGGAGGCGCCTTCTCTGGGAAGGACTACACCAAGGTGGACCGCTCGGCGGCATACGCTGCCCGCTGGGTGGCCAAGTCCCTGGTGAAGGCAGGGCTCTGCCGGAGGGTGCTGGTGCAGGTGGGTGGAACCCCGCCCTGCTGGGACCACCACACCTGCCCTCAGGCCCGCACTGCCGGAGGACGTGACTCTGTGCCATGTTGCGTTTTGTGGCCACTGTCCTGCAAACCCGGGAGTGGGACAGCAGAAGCCTTCAGGCAGCAGGGCACGCGTGGAAACTGCAGCTGTGACGTGGCGGGTGTATCTAGGCAGATGAGGGCTGGGGGTAGAGAGAGTGTATTGGGCAGGGCATGTGTGGTTTCAACGGCCTCTCCCTGAGGACATCAAGGTCTCCGTGAGGGGCCTGTCCCTGACCCTGGGCTCTTCTGACAGGTATCCTATGCCATTGGTGTGGCTGAGCCACTGTCTATTTCCATCTTCACCTATGGAACCTCCCAGAAGACAGAGAGAGAGCTGCTGGATGTGGTCAATAAGAACTTCGACCTTCGGCCTGGTGTCATCGTCAGGTAAAAGGGCTGCCCCTGCAGTAGGGCAAAGCCCTCTTTCCCCAACCTGGTGCTTGCTTATCGGAAAGAGAATCAGAAGGAAGGATGTTCAGCCCCCTAGAAGCAGGAGGGGCTTCAAGCTCTTGGCCCAGTACAGTGCAAACCCCAAATGCAGAATGTCTAGTTTTCAGGTTGAAAGAGCCCAACAGACACTGACTTCAGGGGGCCCATCTTTGAGCAGGTTGGGGATCTTAGGAAAATAACTGCAAGACCAGATGACTGGGAACTGAGTCAGCAAGTCTGGCCCCAACTGCTGTCACTTCTAATGCCACCCCTGTTTTCTGGAGCTTGCGGTGTCGATGTTGGTTTGTGCCAGGTCAGTGGAGCAGAGTGTAGGCCAGAGTTCAAATCCCGATTCCTGGTGCGTCTGTCTGTGTGATTGATCAGGCTGTCCCGGAACCCTGAGACTGTTTCTTAAGCACCAGTGGCAGTCAACCTTGTAAGATGTGGCACGGCAGAGACAGGAAATTTAGGGAGAATTGCTCTTGAGTGGTTAACACCCGACACACTCATAGTCTGTTAATTACTCCTGTGCCCCCAATTCAGGGAAAGACACTCCACTCCTTTTCCATGAAAACTGACCCTTTGTTCTACTGAACGCACAGGGACTTGGACTTGAAGAAGCCCGTCTACCAGAAGACAGCGTGCTACGGACACTTTGGGAGAAGCGAGTTCCCTTGGGAAGTTCCCAAAAAGCTTGTGTTTTAGTGCTGGTGGGGGCCAGGCCTGGTGAGCCCTGCAGGCTTCAGGTGGGACAGAGCCATGCTCCTCTCCTCCAGGACCCCAACTCTCAGATCACCCACTGCCCCCTTCCTGGGCAGAGCCAGGCCCCTCTGACTGAGCAGGAGGAAGGGGGCCTTCTGGTGCCGGGGCTCAGATCTCCTCATGATGCCAGTCAGTGTGTTTCCCTGCCTCTCCCCCAGACCAAGGTGATGTGAATTTAGTGGAAACAGCACCCCTGTCGGAGGAAACCTGCTCACTCTCCTGCCCCCTCAGCCTGGACCCTGAGCGGCCCCTCCCTCCCTGGCATGTGCTGGGAAGATCTCAGGGCTCCGTGAGGGTCTGGGTGTGCCGGGCCACCTTCACGTCTGCAGCCATGTGGTCCACGTCCTGAGCCTGGGCCTTCCCACAGGCCCTCCCAGGCCATGCGTGGGGCAGGGGTGACAGCAGCTAGTGTGCGAGAGACCACGCTCATCACTGATCTCATTTCTTCTTCACTGCAATACGATGAGGTGACACCTTGTGTTACCTGCACTTAAGGTGAGGAGGCCAAGCTAACTTTCACAGGGCCCACAGCTGCGCGGGTCAGGGCCTGGACATGCATCTGGGATCTTTGAATTGTGAGCCCATACACTTTGACCCCTCACCCTCAGCACCACCCCCCACCAAGATCTCATGCTAGAAACAGGTCTGAGTGAAGACATGAGGCTGTGACCTCTGTCCTGAAGACCTGAGGTTGCTGGGAATTAGGGGATCGACCCCCTTGGCGACCCCTGAGCAGTGATCTACAGAGCCAAGACAGAACCAAAGGGATGTTTCCTTTGCCTCTGTAATTTCAGAAGATAGATCAGGCTGTGCTGGACATCCTGGCCCATGGGGCTGGGCTGGAGTTTGAAATTAAGAGGCACCTATGTTATCCCAGCCCCTAACTACTCAGGGACATGCAGGGTTGGGCCCATGGACTCCTCCAATGAGGGTCCAAGGCCAGTCCTGTCCCATATAGGGCTACCGAGAGCAGAAGCAGCAGCTTGTCCCTTAAACAAGGGATGGAACCCTGTGTCCTCTGCATGCTTCTCTCTCTCTGACCCCTTTCTCTCTCTTGTAACCCCTGCAATCTGAGTGCTGTTGGAATAAGTGGGTGAGCCTCTCAGATCCCCCTTCCAGAGAGGACAGCCCAAAGGCCTGAATTCAAATGATAAATGGTGACTGAAGTGGCAAGTCTTGACTCCTAGAGGGAGCTGAGTTGGCTGAGATGTCATGAGGAGATTTCTGCCTTTGCCAGGAGGCCTCTGGGGCCAGGGCTACCGCTGAGGCCTTGGGTGATTCTCGGCACATTACGGTCTTAGAAGCTAGGCATTCTCTTGCTTTCCCTTCCATGGCCAGCACCTCCCTGTACTCCTTCCCCAACCCGGGCCTCTGACCGCTGCACCGCTGCCTCATCCCCAGCTCCGAGGACCACAGTGAATGTTCAGGCAGGAGCCTCCGCAGCTCCCCAGAGAATACTGGAGGCTGGCTTCTTCCCGTGGCACTCGCTGCCAGCTCTGGCTGAGATGCACAGCTCATCTGGGCAGCAGACAGCCTGCACCGAACTGTAGGCCTGAAGCACAAAAACCTTTGGCTTTCTCTTTCCATCAGGGGCAAGGCAGCTGTTCAGGGCAGAAAAAGAAGCCCAAATGACCATAAAACCTACAGCTGATGTGTGATATGGAAGCTCAGGAGTCTCACAGGGCTCTGGTCCCCTGGGAAGTCTCAAGTTCCTTTTCCGAGAGGGAGGCTTAGGTTTGCAGGTGGCTGAGTTCCTCTAACTTGGGCCATATTTGAAGTGAAAATTCAAATTTTTATACTTTCTGCACCCCCTGGGAGAAACAAGGTTTTCTTGGGTCAACACCGTTATATGAAACTGGAGTCTTTATTTGTTAATAGTGCCTGCTAAGCCAGTGAATAAAACCTCGAGAAGCAACTACTGTATGCTTAGTTTCTGTCTGTAGCTGCCCTAGACACCTCACCTCCGAGTAGCATCACCTCATCCATCCCACAGCCAAGCGGCTGTCCTGCCCTCAGGTGGCCCGGCTGAAGTCTCTGCCATCCTGTCCACATGGGCTCTGGGGCCACACTCCAGCTTGTGTATTATTGCTGCCTCATCTGTTCATTCCACACCACACTGCATAGAGGCGGGCAGACCCAGGAAACCCCCGTTACTCGTGGAGACCTTGAGGCAAACCGAAATGGGTTAGGACCCAGAGTGGCTGGCAGGTGGCTTCCCCAGCCTTCGGAGTGTGCCCCTCATCCTCGCCTGGTTTCTTCTGCTTCCCCTTCCTGCGTGTTATTTACAATGTGCTTGGCATGAAGCAAGTGTTCAGGCAGTATTTGGCGATCGGTTCAGTGACTGAAGTCAAGTGAGATGAGTGAACCAAGGGGGTTGGTCAGCAGAGTTGGGAGTTTGGTCTGGGAGGTGGTGGTGGATGGAGGATTTGGGGATGAGAGAGGACTGAAAGAAATAGCAACCCAGCAGTGGATGGCTGGGGTGAAAGACTTGGAATGGGGGACTTTAAGAGAAATTTTCACCTGGGACAAATTCCCCAGAGCTGATATGACTGGGGCACAGTATCAGAAACAATGACCCAAGAGCCGAGATACGGAAACAGCCTGAGTCTGCCAATGGATGGATAAAGATGACGCGTTGTATGTGTGCACTGGAGTGTCATTCATGAACAAGAAGGAAATCCTGCCACTTGCAGCAACATGGATGAAACTTTAGGGCATTAGGCTACATGAGATAAGTCGAAGAAAGACAAACGGTGTGATGTCACTTACGTGTGGAGTCTACAAAAGCCAACCGAGAGTAGAATGGTGGCTGTGAGTGGGTGAGATGGTGGGTAGACGGGGGAATGGGGAGATGTTAGCTAAAGGGCACACACTTCCAGTTAAAAGTTCTGGGGAGCTGATATATAACAGTGATTATAGCTAACAGCACTGTATATACTTAAAATTGCTAAGCGTGTAGATCTTAAATATTCCCACCACAAAAAAGAAATGATAATTGCATGACATGATGGAAGTGTTAGCTAATGCTCTGGTGGTAATCATTTTGCAGTATATTAAGTGTATTAAATCAGCTCTTTGTACACCTTAAACGTATCTATGTTATAGGTCAATTATATCTCAGTAAGTCTGTGGGGAAAAAGCAGAGGGACAGACGCCTGGTTCCCGGACTCTGAGGTCTACTGCCTTCTTACTGTGGCATCTTCATGAAAGAGGTTTTGGGGAAATAAGAGGCTGTGCTCTGAGTTTGGCTCCTATCAGCCTTCAGTTCAGTTCAGTCACTCAGTCGTGTCTGACTCTTCGTGACCCCATGAATCGCAGCATGCCAGGCCTCCCTGTCCGTCACCAACTCCCGGAGTTCACTCAGACTCACGTCCATCAAGTTAGTGATGCCATCCAGCCATCAGTGCAGAAAAATGTGGGTAGGGAAATAACTCCATGTAAGTGGAAACTAACCAGAGGGAACCAGGAGAGCTTACAACCCCAGAAGTCTGCATCAAAGGTGCCATTGGACCTCCCTTTACAGTATGGGAGTTCAACAGACCCATTTGCTTGACTGTCTCAAGACAATGTGAGCCTCAAAAGTCATAAGGGAAATAATTCACTGTATCTCATTTCATAAAAAAATTTTGTGCATTGGAAAAACACAAAGATAAAACATAAGTGACAAATGGAAAATATTTGCAATGTCAAATTTAATGAACCAGAGATCAATAAGAAAGCAGCCAAACCACAGAGATTCTAGATTTGGATCACACATCTAATGATCCAGATGGAGCATTTGTCAGGGAGGACATGTTCACTGAGCCCTGGACAAATTTCTTCTCCCCTCCTTGCCTGCCAGGCATTCTCTGCTCCTCTTCGTCCTCCACACCATCCCGTGACTGCACGTGTGGAGTTCCTGGCAGCAGGGTGTTCTCTTCTTTTCCTCCAGGAAGACAGGGTGGGCCCTTGAGCTAGCTTCTCACCAAGGGGTCATTGTTCTCTGGGTCCTCCCTTGGGGGCTGGGTCTTCCCTGCATTCCCTCAGACAGAAAGTAGAAATGGATTACCTCTTGGCTTTCTGACCCTGCACGTGGCCTTGCTAATCCAAATCCCAAAATTACCCCAAGGCCCAATGTAAAAACTCACCTTGTCCAAACGTATTTTTGAATTAGCTATATTTGTTTTTAGTTTAAAGAACTGTTTTTACATAAATTTTTTTCATCTCATATTGCATCTCCATAGTATTGTAAACAAAGTTATGGATAGTATTTAGCAGATAGTGGTTTTTAAAATGATTCCCATTATATTTTAATCTCTAGAAAATGTAATAAGGTAAATTTAAGTTGACGTAATTCACTATTTCTTAACTATTATCTGGGAGAAGTTCAACCACCAGACATTAGACATATCGGAACACTGTTTCTCGGTTGAAGCTTCTGTGTGGCTGGGCAGTAAGAGAACAGCGGAGGTTGTGTCATGGCACCAGGGGCTCCTGGTGGTCTGTCTGGGTCTGGCAGGGCTGCTGCCCTCTGGTTGTCACCAGGGCTGGACTGAGTTCAGTTACTTAGGGCTGCACAAGGTACATGCAGGTTGGGATTCCCACCTCTCCAGGGCTTCTGGGCCAGCGAGGCCTTAGGCTTTTTCATCGAGAGTGAAGAGCCTTCCCTGATGGCACCTCTGGCTGTGTGCCCGCTGAAGGCCTAGGAGCAGCCTGAGCCAAGATCTGGAGCAGCAGCCTTGGGGCTGGAGGCTGGGGCATGAGTCGCTGCGCCCAGTAGTCTAGCTGATCCAGGATCAAACGTGCTCAGGGGTGGATATGGATTCTAGGCAAAGAGCAAGGCTGGAGCTTCTGGCTGATACAGCAAGCAGTCCTGGGACCTGAGGCTTGGATAAGGTCTATCTTGCAGAGTGACTGTCCAAGAGGAGTCCATCCAGAGCCCAAGCCAAGGCTGTGGGCAAAGGATACACTGGATCTTCAGGGAGATTTTCCCCAAGATTCTGTCAGATCAGATGGGAAGAAGACCAAACCTGACTCTAGAACCTGCAGACGGTGCTACTTCTGGTAAGTTATGGAGCCTCACTGAGCCTTGGTTCCTCTATTATTTAAGGGAGTAAAGATGGGCCCTGCAAAGGATATGATGGATGTAGAGAATCCTAACAGGTGCTCTTGAGTGAACACTGCTTCACATCCGCCTTCTCCAGGGACAGCATTGAGCCAGCCTCTGTGGAAATAGCGATGGAACGTCCAAGGGTGAAGACTCTATCGGACTAGGTCAGGGGGAAAGCAGATCCTCATGGCAGAGCCGGGAGAGTCAGAGATTAAGTCAGGACTTATCAAGACCCCTGATATAAAACAGCCCTTCGTGAAGGTGGAATGAGTGAACAGGGAGAGTGATGTGCGACGTTTATTTTCAGATCGGCTCAGTTCAGTCGCTCAGTCATGTCCGATTCTTTGCAACCCCATGAATCACAGCACGCCAGGCCTCCCTGTCCATCACCAACTCCCAGAGTTCACTCAGACTCACCTCCATCGAGTCCATGATGCCATCCAGCCATCTCATCCTCGGTCGTCCCCTTCTTCTCCTGCCCCCAATCTCTCCCAGCATCAGTCTTTTCCAATGAGTCAACTCTTCGCATGAGGTGGCCAGAGTACTGGAGTTTCAACTTTAGCATCATTCCTTCGAAAGACATCCCAGGGCTGATCTCCTTCAGAATGGACTGGTTGGATCTCCTTGCAGTCCAAGGGACTCTCAAGAGTCTTCTCCAACACCACAGTTCAAAAGCATCATTTCTTCAGCGCTCAGCCTTCTTCACAGTCCAACTCTCACATCCATACATGACCACAGGAAAAACCATAGCCTTGACTAGACGGACCTTAGTCGGCAAAGTAATGTCTCTGCTTTTGAATACGCTATCTAGGTTAGTCATAACTTTTCTTCCAAGGAGTAAG
>SJYQ01002555.1:198938-223547 GCA_006410935.1 Redunca redunca | reverse complement strand
CTTGAAGAGATCTCTAGTCTTTCCCATTCTGTTCTTTTCCTCTATTTCTTTGCATTGATCACTGAAGAAGGCTTTCTTATCTCTTCTTGCTATTCTCTGGAACTCCGCATTCAGATACTTATATCTTTCTCTTTCTCCTTTGCTTTTTGCCTCTCTTCTTTTCACAGTTATTTCTAAGGCCTCCGCAGACAGCCATTTTGCTTTTTTGCATTTCTTTTCCATGGAGATGGTCTTGATCCCTGTCTCCTGTACAATGTCACGAACAGCATTCCATAGTTCATCAGGCACTCTATCTATCAGATCTAGGCCCTTAAATCTATTTCTCACTTCCACTGTATAATCATAAGGGATTTGATTTAGGTCATATTTAAATGGTTTAGCGGTTTTCCCTACTTTCTTCAATTCAAGTCTGAATTTGGTAATAAGAAGTTCATGATCTGAGCCACAGTCAGCTCCCAGTCTTGTTTTTGCTGACTGTATAGAACTTCTCCATCTTTGGCTGCAAAGAATAATCTGATTTCGGTGTTGACCATCTCATTTCACTGCAATTTTTCCTGCAGCCACCAGATGGCAGAGCTGACCCATACATTTCCTATGGGATAGCTGTGGGCTGTAAGTTGTCACCCTGTTTATTTAACTTAATATGAGTACATCATAAGAAATGAAGGACTGGATGAAGCACAAGCTGGAATCAAGACTGCGGGAGAAATACCAATAACCTCAGATATGCAGGTAACACAACACTTATGGCAGAAAGAGAACTCAACAGCTTCCTGATAAAAGTGAAAGAGAAGAGTGAAAAAGTCAAAAAACTTAAAACTCAACATTCAGAAAACTATGATTATGGCATCTGGTCCCATCACTTCATGGCAAATAGATGGAGAAACAGTGGAAACAGTGAGAGACTTTATTTTGGGGGGCTCCCAAATCACTGCAAATGGTGACTGCAGCCATGAAATTAAAAAACACTTACTCCTTGGAAGAAAAGTTATGACCAACCTAGACAGAATATTAAAAAGCAGAGACACTACTTTGCGAACAAAGTCCGTCTAGTCAAAGCTATGGTTTTTCCAGTGGTCATGTACGGATGTGAGAGTTGGACTATAAAGAAAGCCGAGCACTGAAGAATTGATGCTTTTGAACTGTGGTGTTGGAGAAGTCTCTTGAGATTCCCTAGGACTGCAAGGAGATCCAACCAGTCCATCCTAAAGGAGATCAGTCCTGAATATTCATTGGAAGGACTGATGCTGAAGTGGCAACTCCAATACTTTGGCCACCTGATGTGAAGAACTGACTTATTTGAAAAGATTCTGGTGCTGGGAAAGATTGAAGGCAGAAGGAGAAGGGGACGACAGAGGATGAGATGGTTGGATGGCATCACTGACTCGATGGACATGAGTTTTAGTAAGCTCCAGGAGTTGATGATGGACAGGGAAGTCTGGCTACAGTCCAGGGGGTCGCAAAGGTTTGGACAGGACTGAGTGTCTGAACTGAACTGAGCTGTGGGCTCCCTCTTGTGAATTCTATTGGGAATGATGAGCCTTAAGGCAGGGACATCTTCTGCCTCTGTAGGTACAGAAGCTGTTCACAGGCCCTGAGAAGTCAGAACCCTTTTCTTAACATTTCATCTTTGGAGCAAGCCCTTTTCCTCAGAGAGAGGGATTATGCACATGAGAGCATGATCCTTAGGTTCCTCAGGAATCCATATGGTACACGCAGACCATCCAACTTTCACGTCTGCTCTTCAGTAGACTTTAGAAGGCAAAGGGAAGGCCTGATCAAGGACACTGAAGGCCCTGCCCCAGGCACCATTATCCCCCACCCTGCAGCGAGCCAGGCCTCAGGGCCACAGCTGGGAACCAGGGGGCTTCCTGAGTAAGGCTCTCCCCAGGATTGTGAGACTCGGGCACAAGCAAGAGAGTTTGTGGCACTGTGTCCTGCCACCCCCCGACCTTTCATTGCGTGCACCAATCTGGTCCCCTTCCCTCCTTGGGCCCCTCTGTTCCTCTCATGAGTGTCTCCCAATCCAGCCAACTCTCCATGATTCTCTGGGGCTGTGGAACAACACTCTGCTGGCCACTCGGTTTCCTCTACATCCATGGTGTGGCTTGCATCCTTGTGGGACTCTGATTAGTTCACTGTTCCCTTCCCTGGTTCGTGTTTATCCAAGACACTTATCCTCAGCCTACTCTTACGCACTTGTTGGGTGCAGGCTCTTTCTCCCCCTCCCTGTTGGTCTTTGGGCCAACTGGGATCTCATGCAGAATCTTTTTTGTCCCATGGATATCTGTAGAGCTGTGGGCAGGCAGAGCCGTGGCAGAGGGCACAGCCCCAGGACAGGACTGCTGGGTTGCCAAGACAAAGCTCTTTTATGGAAGCAGACGTAGCTGGTGGCCAGTGGCCCTGCAGGGGTCACCTGCCATAGTTGGATTCCTGAAGGCCCTGCCTCTCTGAATGTCCCTGCAGACCTGGCTCCTGGCCTTGGGCAGTGTGGGGGCCGTGGCCAGTGTGTGCCCTCTGGTCTTGAGTTGGGGCTTAGCCATGTAGCTATCCACTCTACCCATTCCAGTATTCTTGCCTGGAGATTCCCATGGACAGAGGAGCCAGACGGGCTACAGTCCATGGGGTCGCAAAAGAGTCTGACACAACTAAGCGACTAATAGAAATGCTTTCACACTCATGTAGCTTAGGGGAGTCCCAGCTCTGGCAGAGGATGGGGCTGTGCTCAGTTGGCAGCAGGCTGAGTTCCCCTGGCTCAGGTCATATATGAAGCACAAATTCAGTTTTTTACATTTATGCTTATAGTCATAATTTTCAGATTAACACCATCTCCCGGTAAATCAAAATGTGTTTGGCTGAAGCTGTTTCAGAGACATATTGACTGGAATCTGGAGTCTTTACTTGTTCCTAGTCAGTTTCTCCAGGGGCAGTGAATCCAGCGGTGCATGGGATGGAGGGACTGGAGGCCGCGGCAACATAGCAGAGAGCGATGTCAGAAGACTGTGGGGTTAGGGGTGATGTAGAGGCCAGGGAAGCCTTGCTTGCCCCCAGAGGGCGGACACTGGGCTAGTGTGTGAGGGGCTGGCCCTGCTCCCTACAGATGTGGGACACTCCGTCGAGGGTCAGAGTTTCCCACCTCCGTCCCCCTGCCAGGACTGCTACCTGGACTTGTCTCATCGTCTCTTCAGCTCAGTGAGGTGGGGTGGCCTGTGGTCTGGCTGCCTGCCAGGGTGCTGTGAGAGAGCAGGGTAGGAGGGGCTGAGACCTCCTTCTCAGCCCCATTCTTGAGCTACTTCAAGTTGAAAGCTCCAGAGAACATCCCCTCATAAACATTCAGGTCTTTTAGAAAATGAAACCCAGACCACAGCCAATCTTAGGCCCACATCTTGGCCTGAGGAGACATTGTCCCAACATCCTGGGTCACTGGGACAAGCACTGCAGGGCGTTCATGCCCAGGGGCTTTGGGCCCTTCTGAAATGTTTTCTAAAGTCTAGGATGAATGTACTGAGATATTCTTGCTGTAATCTGAGGTTAATTAAATGCAGGAGGGCTCACAGAAGGGCACTGCACACGGGAGAGTAAACCATGTGGAAGGACCCAAAAGAACGAGCCTCTAGGGAGCTCTGTGCGGACTCACCCTGTTGACTCCATGGTGTTCTGGGGCCAGGCTCCCAGGTGGAGGCCAGCGCTGACACGGGAGGGTCACTTGTGTATCAGGATGTGGGCTCCGAGGTTCTCTGAGGGACAGTGGATGGCCTGGGTGAAAGTAATAAATGAAAATAATAAATGTGGGGGAGGCATGGGGAGATACATGATGGGAAAAGTCCCTTCACCTCCAATACAGACATGAGGCTGGAATCAGCCAGATCAGAAGCTGGTGCTTCTGCAAATCTGGGGGGGAAAGAGAGCTCCATGTGGTCCTGAGTGTGGGATTCCTCCTGGAACCCTGTAACTGTTCAGCGCACAGGCTAATGTGCGTGTTTGATTCTGATGACCAGGGCCTCCTTGATCCTGGGATAAACTAAAGCGTTGTTCGTGAAGAAGCTTGCAGGCTGTTGAAAGTCTTCTCCCTGTCACAGTGTAGGTGGCAGACAGTCTCTCTAACTCCCTGAGGCTGGGATCCAGGGGCAGCCCATCCTGCGTCCTTCCTGGGGAGGTGAACCCCAACCTGCTTGGGGCTAGTCCCTCCGTCCACCTGCCCTACTCCGTAAGCTGTGTTCAGCTTTGCTTCCAGCAGGCAGTCACATGTAAATAAGCTCCAGAACCTGAGCCCTGGCTGCTGTCTCCTCTCTGGGCTGAGCATGTGTGCTTTGCAAGGTGTCTGAAGCCCACTGCCCCAGAGAAAGGGACTCTTTGACTCTGTGAGAAACCTCTGCACATGGGCAACACCTCTGCTTTGGTGGACACTTGTCCCCCGGAAGGTTGGTCAGGCACTCTGGCCACGTGGTCCTTTCCTTTTCTCTCTCCTACCGAATCTTACTTCCCTGCCTGCCCTCCTGATGTAGCCACGGGAACTCCCTCGGGAGAGTCACTCTTGTCCAGGTGGAGGCAGGGCATGAAGCAAGCCTTGAGCATTCTCACCCCTGGCTCCTGGGTATCCCCTGCCACTTCAGGAGAGCTGGGGCTTGTTTTATTTTTTATTTTTTGGCCACACTCCACAGCATGTTGGATCTCAGTTCCCTGACCAGGGATCAAACTCACGCTCCCTGCATTGGAAGCATGAGGTCTTAACAACTGGTCCAGCAGGCAAGTCCTGGAGTTGGTTTTAAATAGCAGCCTCATTTGTACCTACACACTCTCCTGCTCACCAGCCACATAGAGGTCAGAGCCCAAGATGATTCACTTTGACCACGTGGTCCCAAATTAGACCCATGAAGCGACAGCAAAGCCAAAGGAGATCTCTGTTCAACCCCTGTGGGACCAGGTCCCTGCAGGTAGGGCTGCCAGATAAAATATAAGATGCCCAACTGCATCCGAACTTCAGATGACCAATAAGTAATAATATTGCATACTTACAGTAAAAAGATTATTTGTTCCTTTGTGCACTGTTGGTGAGATTGTAAACTGGTAAGCAGGTCTAGTCACTATGGGAACCAGTATGGTGGCTCCTCAAAAATTTTAAAATAGAACTACCAGATGATCCAGCCATCTCAGTATATATTCAAAGTATATATCTGAATATATATTCAAAGGAAACAAAAACAGGTTATCAAGAGATATCGGTATTCCCATGTTCATTGCAGCATTACTCACAAGAGCCAAGTATGGAAATAACCTAAATGTCCATTGATAATAAGATGTGGTGTATACTACCATGAAATATTATTCAGCCATGAGAAAAAGGACATCCTGCCATTTGCAACAATATGGATTCACCTTGAGGACATTATGCTAAGTGAGATAAGTATTAGTCACTCTGTTGTGTCCAACTCTCTGTGACCCCAAGGACTGTAGCCCGCCAGGCTCCTCTGTCCATGGGATTTCCCTGGCAAGAATACTGGAGTGGGTTGCCATTTCCTTCTCCAGGGGATCTTCCTGACCCAGGGATTGAACCCAGGTCTCCCGCTTTGCAGGCAGACTCTTTACCCTCTGAGCCACCAGGGGCTGAGATAAGTCAGAGACAAATATCGTATGATATCTACTTTTTTGTGGCAGAAAATACAATCAGAACACTCCAGACAAGAGAAGAATCATGATCAAAGACACGGAAAGCAGCACTCAGTTCTGTGAACTTGGAGCATCATCCTCTGAGAAGCTGCAGAAGGGAGAATTGATGGAACAAGAGATAAAGAAAGAGGTAAGGCCAGGTAAATAATTAATTCATGATTTTATTAGAATTTTTATGACACACTTTTATATATTGGCATTAAGTTATGTAAGTAACTTGTTAAACAGATGACCTAAATGATGAAATAAAACACCACATGATACTCTTGTCACTGTTTAATGAAAGTATCGCCCCAGTCGTGTCCGATGCTGTGCGACCCCACGGACTGCAGCCCACCAGGCTCCTCCATCCATGGGACTCTCAGGCAAGAGCACTGGAGTGGGTCGCCAGTGCCTTCTCCTAATATCTGAACCAGTGCTAATTTCTTCATTTTGATGGTTATGTGGGAAAATATCTATGTATAAAATATAAATTAAGGTACTAGGGTGATGGAATATCATGGTTTCAGAAGAGAATTTGTACTGCCCCTGCATCTTTCCTATAGGCTTGATAGGAAATTTAATTTTGATTCAAAATTTTAAAAGGCTCAAGAACTTATATAACCTGATCAAAACGACATGGATAAAGAGTGGCAGTTCCAAATCACAACTTGAGTATTTCTGACTCCTAAGTCCACCACCTCCCCCACTAACCACATGGGCCTGACCTCCAGGCTGCCTTCCCCAGGGCCCTTCAAAATCTTCCCAAGAAGACCCTCCCTGTTCTTGTTCCTTCACCCCAAGAACCACACTCCCTCCAAGCCAAGCTGAAGTCCTTAAGCTGGACCTGCTCCCCACTCGCTCCAGCCCAGGGCTGGCCCTGGCTCCCCATCCCATGCCGGCAGAGTCACAGGCATGTGACAGGTGGCAGCAGGGCAGCTGGAAGTGCTTAGAGCTCCAGATCAGCTCTGACAGGCCTCCTGCTCCCAGGAGAGGAGTTCCATTAGCTAGGCTCCCACTGTCCCTGCGAATCTCAACATTTTCAGACCACTCACAGGTAAGCATGGCAATCTTTTCCTGTCTTGGTTCTCCAGTGTTACCATCCTACATTAGAGATTCCCTCCTAATTAAGTGGCTTGAAGAGGGAATCTCTTCCATTGTCTTCACAAGTCATTCTACTACTTAAAGATATCACCATTGCAGGTTGTTAGACATCACCATGGTCGAGACAGAAAATATGGCTTCCTGCCCTGTCTCCCTACCACCGAGCCTGCAAGGCAAAGGAGTGGGGACCCGGCCGAGGGACCATGTGTGCCAGTGAACCATGTGCCCATCAGCTCAGCCACAGACCCCAGAAGCAGGAGTTGGGAGGCTCAGTAGTGAGCCATGCCCCTTGACGGACAGTTTGTTCCAGCTCAGTCTGATGATCCCTTGGCTTGAGACATGACCTCTTCGTAGTTTAGAGCCACAAGGATGCTTCCAAGAGCCAAAGAGGCTCTGGAACTGGAATGGCCCCAGCGGACAGCCCTTTATAACACCGATCTGTCTCTCTGCTCCCCTGGGAAAAAGAGTCCAGCCCTGGTCTGTTCTCTCCCACTGGTGGGCTTTTTGAGGGTAGTGATCCCAGGAGTGTGAACATGTCACTATCCAGGACCAGGGGCCTGAGACCCAGGAGGGAGAAGGCTTCCTTTGCCACATGCCTCCTTGTAAGTGCTCTCGTCCTTCACTGCGCGGGAAACTGGATGGATGGAGGGAGAGTGGGTGACCTCCAGCCCATGGGAAATTTCCCTTCTTGCTGACCTAGAGTTTCTCGTTAGCAGATTTTCTAAGTGCCTCTCCAGCCTGAGTGCCTGTGAGGAAACGTTGCTGAGTAAACAAGATGGCGGCTTCCTGCCTGGCCCTTCTGGTGTAGAGGCCCTTGTGACAGGAGAGGTGGAGAGGATGCCTGGGAGCCCACATCAGTATAAATGGCACCATCCACCTGGCCACACTGCTCTGGAGGCAGGGAGCACGGGCTGTGTTCGTGCAGGTGAGTTTAGCCCCGTCCTCTGGGTCTTCCCCAGGGCGAACCAGCCCAGCAGGCACAGGCTTCACCCCGGGTCAGGCGGAAAGGAGGGTCCCCCTCTGTACTACTGGGAACTATTCCACAGAGTCCTAACTACAGGTGCAGGATGCTGGGCTTGCAGATACCCTCGTTCTTCACTGTGCTCCTAGGCCAAGTCCCTTCTCCCCAAGGACTCAGCAGGGCCAACAGGGTTGGGGCAGGGGGAGAAACAGCCTGCCAAGGAGAAAGGGACGCCAGAGCAGGGAGGAGGGGGCTCCCTGTTGTTGACCAACTGGGAATGGCCAAGCCAGGGCCCTGGTCATGTCTCCTCATCCTCAGGATCGTGATCCCTCAACTCAAAAGGAGGCCATCTGAGAGTGTGAGGGACAGACAGAATGAGTGAGTGAGCGACCACTTCCTTCCTCCCCAGCAGCCTGGGAGGTACAGCCAGGACTACCTCCAGGGCAGACGTGTTAGGGGAAGCCAAGACAGTTCCCTGTGGGTACACAGAGAGGAACAAACAGAGACTCTGTTAGAACCCAGGTCCTCTGACTCTCCAGAGCTCTTTACAACCCCTCACCTGCCCAGGTACCATACCACCTCCAGCCAAGGGGATGGGGCATGAGACCGTGTTAGGTACCAAATGATGCTGGCGTTTCCAAGAATAGTTTGGGTCTTCCCAGAGTTCCTGTCTGTACCAGCCCAGCCCTCAGACCCCAGCATGTGCTGAATCTTGACAAAGCAGAGCAAGGGGAAACCCTGATAAATGTTTCAGAGGGGCCATGGCCCTTCCCTTCCGCAGGAGGAGCCGCTGGAGCAGGCACCATGCTGCTGTGCTCTTTGACCCTTACCTTCCTTTGGATGGTGGCTTCTGGCCTCGAGTGCGACATGAAGGAAGTTTGTCTTGGAAGCCCTGGCATTCCTGGCACTCCCGGATCCCATGGCCTGCCAGGAAGAGATGGGAGAGATGGTATCAAAGGAGACCCTGGGCCTCCAGGTACGGAGTGGGAGCTGGGGGACAGTGACCTGATTTCAAGGGGACCACCTGCCCAGGTGGGTCCAAGGGTCAGCTAGATGGTGGGTATTTCCTGGGACCCTTAGACTGGAACAGCCCTGGACGGTCTATCCTCAGTGCCCATGGAAAGACAGGCAAGTCAGCCTGGCTGAAATGGAGGTCCAGTCACTTAAGCCCCAACTCATTGTGGCTTACAGATACCATACACCCTCCTCCCCTTCTTTCTGCAGGCCCCATGGGCCCCCCTGGAGGAATGCCAGGCCTCCCTGGGCGTGATGGGATGACTGGAGCCCCTGGCCTCACTGGAGAACGTGGAGAAAAGGGAGAGCCTGGCGAGAGAGGTCCTCCAGGTGAGCTGGAGGGGGCCAATGGGCAGAGGCAACTGGACACCGTGTCCATGTGTTCAGTTACATGAGGAATGATAGAGGTCAGACAAAACTGTGCAAGTTCCAAAAGGGCATCCCGGAGGTGTCTGGGGTGTGGGTCATAAGTGCAGAGTCTGGTGGGAATCGAAAGTTTTCTGTGCATTACAAGTGCTGACAGGAAGATAAGGGACATCAGGTGTGGGAAATGGAATAGCGATGGGAGGAGGGGTGGCTTTTCCTGGGGCTGAGGTGTATGGGCTCACATGGACCAAGGAGCAGACAGATGATGAAACTGGGGGCCCTGCTTGGCCAGGGGACCTCTGGAGCTCTAGGTTTCTTACTATGCCTTATAGCAGCAATCAGGGTTCATCAGAGTACAGAAAGAACAACATTTGCTCTTAATGGAGGGTGGGAAAGGGGCCCTGCCCAGGAACTAGAAAACTCCACAGATATGGACAGACAGAGCCATGGAAGGACACGGAAGGAAAGAAGAGCAAGGAAGGGGCAAGCAGGTGCAAGGAGGCACTAAGGGATAAGCACGTAGGGAATACGGAAACACACTCTGGCCTTGTGGACCCTTATGACCTGGGGCCTGGGTGGTGGCTCCAGACAAGTAAAGGGCAGAATCCCAGGCTTGCGGCTGATCTCAAATCTGCTTGGCAGCAAGTGGGGTTGTTGTTGACCTGTGGGTCCTCTCATCTTGCCGGGGATCTCTCTACAGGGTTTCCAGCATATCTAGATGAAGAGCTCCAGGGCACACTCCATGAGATCAGACATCAAGTCCTGCAGTCATGGGGCGGTAAGGAGTCCCCCTTTGGGGCTCTATATGGTAGGGGGTCTCTCATTAGTTCTCCTCATCCTCAGAACCAGGCTCCAGAATCTAGAGACTTGATGAACAAGTGTAGATGTGGAAGTCATTTTTTAGATGTTCTTAAACGGCCAGAGGTGAGAGAAACAGACATGAGTTAGCTTCCTATGTCCTGGGGAAGCAAGGTCCCTATCAATATTGCTTTCTTTGATTCCCAGGAAATTGCACAGTTTATGACACGTAATAATAAGTAATTGCTAAATGGGTAAAGGAATAAACAGAATCATGAGAGCATAGCGGAGAATCCAGAAAGACTGGGATTGGAAGAAGGAGGGATGACAGAGACAGGCAAAGATAAAGAGATTGGGAAGAACACAAAGGTGGAGAGCCTGAAGGGAAGGAGGCAAAGAGGTCTGTGGCCTGACCTGGATTCTTCTGCTGTCAGTCCTCATTCTGCAGGGGGAGAGAAGGTCTTCTCTACCAATGGGCAGTCACTCAATTTTGATGCCATTAAAGAGTTATGTGCCAGAGTAGGTGGACACATTGCTGCCCCGAGGAGTCCAGAGGAGAATGAGGCCATTACCAGCATCGTGAAGAAGCACAACACTTATGCTTACCTGGGGCTGGCTGAAGGCCCCACCGCTGGAGACTTCTATCACCTGGATGGAGCCCCTGTGAATTATACCAACTGGTACCCAGGGGAGCCCAGGGGCCGGGGTAAAGAGAAGTGTGTAGAGATATACACAGATGGTCAGTGGAATGACAAGAACTGCCTGCAGTACCGACTGGCCATCTGTGAGTTCTGAGCAGGCACCAAAGCCACAGGATGGACAGAGTCCCATCTTTCCTTTCAGCCTCCATCCTGGGAATCCACCTGGTCTATGGAGCAGGTGCTATAATTCCTTTGTGGCTATCAGAATTGAAGGCACTCTTGAGCACTCCACTCCTGGGTGGATCCTGACTCCTCCCCAATGATCACTAATCAGTCTGACTCCCCTGGAACCCTTTCTCAGCATTGCATTCTTGGCAGCCACTCTAACTTCGCCCTTCTGCAAGAGACAGAGGTTTCTTTTCTCCTCTTCTTGTCCAGTTCCTTTATTTATAGATGGCAACAGTAAGGTCCTGAGATGAAGGTTCCCTCCAAAGCACCACACAGGGTGCCTGCTTCCTGGCCCCCTCTACTCTGTCTTTGCAGCTCACTGCTTGCCCAGCCTCATCAAGATTTAGCATTTCTGCTCAAGCACAATGATAGGTGGACTTCTGGGAAATTTCACACGTGTAGAGCTAAGGATACATTTGGGTTTATCCATCAACCTGAGCTCTGTGGGGAGGCATCTTGTTAGGCTCTCCATGAAGTCAGAGGGTCAGGTGGTGCTCCAACATGATGGAGGCCAACTTATTCCTAGTGATTGGCAGGTATTATCCACTTCCTTGAGTCTTGGGGTGTCAGCCAACACCTCTAAGGAAGATCTCACCCCCACCGTAGACATTACCCAAGTAACTGCCTGCTGATGAACACATTACCCACCTCTTCAGAACTCAGTGAGGAGTTCACACCACTTGTCACACCACCATTTATTGAGCACATACTATACCAAGCACCTTGACACGCACTTCTAAGACATCTTATATGATTTAATCTTTGCACAATGTCATGGGACAAGCATTATTTTCCCCAATCTTTTATATAACAACACTGAAATTTAGAGAAGTTAAATGTTTTGGGTTTTTTTTTTTTAAACATGAAGCAATTGGCAGAGGCTGGTTTCAAACTCATCTACCTGGACCTGAAGCTTGTGCTCATAACCCCTCCTCCTTCTCATTGAACAGAGATGATTCAAGTGTAATAAATCATGAATGTGTTAACATGAGTTTCCACTGCTTTGGTTTCAAGAAACATTTCTGTATTTTTAGAAATCAAGTTAACTCTGGCTCTGAACCCCCACTTACCTCAAAAGTGGGAAGTGCAATCTCAGGTTAAATTTTCTTTGTTGGGTGATAGGGGCCACCTGGTTCCATCCTGGAAGCACATTGGGCACCATCATTCTCTCTACCACCCACACATGCCAAAAAATAAGACAAAAAAGTTACTGCCTACCTTTCATTTTAAGAAGCTACCACTCTATGGCCAGGGTGGTGGTGAATCAGAAATTAAACAAATTTTAATGACAAAGCTAGGGGCAACAATCATTTGGAGTATATTTTAAATCAACCCCAGAAAGTTTGCATTCTAAGGAAAAATATATGTAAATAATTATGAGACCGTGTATTAGTTTAAGGAAAAGAGTGAGCTTCAAGGCTTCAAGATTGTACCTATCTATAAGATTATTAAGATTCTTGAACTTGTTATAAAATTTGTGAGTTACATGGATGCATTTCTTAATGTTGAACAATTGGATTCCTGGAATATACTCAACTTGGTCTAATGGCTCATATTCTCATAGCACTTTTAGTTCAGTTCAGTCGCTCAGTCATGTCCGACTCTTTGCGACCCCATGAATCGCAGCACGCCAGGCCTCCCTGTCCATCACCAACTCCCGGAGTTCACTCAGACTCACATCCATCGAGTCAGTGATGCCATCCAGCCATCTCATCCTCTGTCGTCCCCTTCTCCTCCTGCCCCCAATCCCTCCCAGCATCAGAGTCTTTTCCAATGAGTCAGGTCTTCGCATGAGGTGGCCAAAGTACTGGAGTTTCAGCTTTAGCATCATTCCTTCAAAAGAAATCCCAGGGCTGATCTTCTTTAGAATGGACTGGCTGGATCTCCTTGCAGTCCAAGGGACTCTCAAGAGTCTTCTCCAACACCACAGTTCAAAAGCATCAATGCTTCGGCGCTCAGCCTTCTTCACAGTCCAACTCTAATGGCTCATATTCTCATAGCACTCACTATGTGCCCTATATTGTACTTGTACTAACTCATATAATCCTCATTAACCCTAATATGTAGATGCTATCATTATACCCAGTTTAAAAATGAAGCAGTTCAGTCACTCAGTTGTGTCCAACTCTTTGTAACCCCATGAACTGCAGTACGCCAGGCTTCCCTGTCCATCACGAACTCCCGGAGCTTACTCAAACTCATGTCCATCGAGTCGGTGATCCCACCCAACCATCTCACCCTCTGTCATCTCCTTTTCCTCCTGCCTTCAAATCATTCCCAGCACCAGAGTCTTTAAAAATGAATACTGAGGCACATATAGGTTAAAATGATTTTCCAAAGATCATGCAGCCAGTTCATGGCAGAAGTGGGCTGTAAATACAGAAAGTCAGAGTCCAGGGACTGGGCTATTAACCACTGATGCATGACTAGATTTTAATAACTATTTTTTACTTCAAGCTTCTTTGTGGGCTTCCTATTTTCTCCACATCATTTAATTATCCTGATATTGGTGGCTACTAGGGAGATATTCTTCTCACATTTAAAGCTGCTGTTCCCTGAATGTCTGCTCATGGTCACACAGCCAAGTCAAATACCAAAGGGATTAGGGTGTTTACTCCACACACTCTAGCGGTGGGTGCTACAAAGTACCACAGTAAAGGGCATGGCTATGTATTTCCATGAAAAGAAGACATGAGAAACCAGGAGCAATCATTCAAGCCACTGTGGACCTATCTGCCAAATATATTTGATTTTCCAAAGAACAAGGTTTTTGAAATTTGTTAATAGCTCTATAGTTATTTCCTTATACTAGTTCATTAGTTCCACTGCTAAATTTTTATTTATAGCTTTATTATTCCTTATTTATTCCTTACTTACACTTTTTACTTTTATTTAAAATTTATTTACTTATTTGGCTGCGCTGACTCTTAGTTGTGGCGCATGAGATGTTCAGCTTTCATTGCGGTGTGCGAATCCTTCCTTCTGGCGTGTGGGATCTAGTTCCCTGATCAGGGATGGAACCTGGGTCCCCCGTGCTGGGAGTGCAGAGTCTTAGCCACTGGACAAACAGTGAAGTTCCACTTATACTGTCTTTTCAAAACTGTCTCTCTGTTGTCCAGAGCAACAGTCTTCAGAGGCCTATTTTTGAGTCTTGTATCAGTCAGATTTCACTCTGCTTACTTCTCACTGTGTTTGGTAGTTTTTCCAAGGTAGATTCAAAGTGACCTGACCTCCATCTGAGAAAATTCTGAGTGCCTGGGTTAAGGGTAAGGTCCTTGATTGTTTTTATGTCCCCACAGTACACTAGATTGTGATGGACTGGGACACTTGAGAAACAGTTTTTCATTTTGGCATAAAGGGGAAAATTCAGTAATAATAATCACAGGAAAATAATAATAGGAAGCATAAATTCCAATGCCAGATCTGTGAGAGGACAAGCTTATGGCATCCTCAAGGGAGGATCTTTATTCCTGCCAGAGTATTTCTTATTGTAAGTATTTCTTATTGTCCCTTTGCTTATAGTACACACCCCTCCCTCCTCCGGTTCCAAGCTCTCCACTCCTTCTATAGCCACCTTTCCTCTAAATCTGTAGCACATATAGGGCCCTGAAAGTGAAAGTGTTAGTCACATAGTTGTATCCAGCTCTTACAACCCCCTGGACTGTAGCCTGCCAGGCTCCTCTGTCCTTGGGATTCTCCAGGCAAGAATACTGGAGTGGGTTGCCATTCCCTTCTCCAGAGGATCTTCCCACACCAGGGATCAAACCCAGGTCTCCTGCACTGCAGACAGATTCTCCACCATCTGAACCACCAGGGAAGCCCACATATCCTGTCCTGCTGCTGCTGCTGCTGCTGCTGAGTCGCTTCAGTCGTGTCCGACTCTGTGCGACCCCATAGACGGCAGCTTACCAGGCTCCCCCGTCCCTGGGATTCTCCAGGCAAGAACACTGGAGTGGGTTGCCATTTCCTTCTCCAATGCATGAAAGTGAAAAGTGAAAGTCACTCAGTTGTGTCCGACTCCTAGTGACCCCACGGACTGCAGCCCACCAGGCTCCTCCGTCCATGGGATTTTCCAGGCAAGAGTGCTGGAGTGGGGTGCCACTGCCTTCTCTGATATCGTGTCCTAGCTGTATGTAAATCTCTCAGTTTCAGATTTCCCCCTTCCTGGGAGGTCTGCTCATTTGCTGTAAGGTAGGAGTGTTCTTTGTCCTCTGAGCCTAAGGGCCCTTCAGCGTTATGTCAATGGTGTCAGGAAACACAATCCTGGTGTGTTGGCGGGAGGCGGCGATCTTCTCTACAGTGGGCTCCTCTCAGCGCCTGGCAGGCTCCTTGATGACAGGAATCTGGGAGGCTTGCTGAACAGGGCACGGTGACTTGAGTACACAAGGGCCAATGACCCTTGAGGAGCCAAATCACCAATCACGAATTAGAGTCAACGAAAAGTGGCCCCACCCCCCGGGACAAAGCAAACCTCTAGAGTTGCTTTACTTATTAGAATAAGTGTTTCAAAGAGCAGGTGTAAGTTTAGGGGAAGGCAGGAATTCAAAGTTGCATCAGGGACTTGAAAAAGGCCATTTGATCAGGCTCTGGAGATAAGAACTGGATGCTACTGGAAACCCAGGCATGGAGGAGCCATGGACTGATCCGGTGTCTGCCCTGCTCAGGGTCTCTGCCTCTCTCCTCACTCTGTCAATGGATCCTTGCTGTGTGCCCAGCCCTGAGTTACACCCTGGAGTCAAGGAGGTGAATCAAAGGCAGCTCCTGCCCTAGAAAAGAGAGCACAGATATCAGCTCTAGGTGGAGGGAAGTCAAGAGAGCCTCTTTGAGGACATGGTGCTGGAGGATTCCTTTGTTTCATAATGTTTATTGAGCATTGATTCTGTTCCAGGCCCTCTTCTAGGTGGGGATGTAAGATCCCTGTTCTGATGAACTTCCTGTTCTAAAGGAGTGGGCTGGTCAATACATATGGCAACCAAAGAAATAAGACAATTTTACATAGAGATGGACTAGAAGCAGATAATTAAAACAGAGAACTATAGTTTTGTGATAGGGCTTTCTCCAGTGATATCACTTAAGCTGAAGTCTGAATGACAACAAGTAATTGTGCAAAGATGGAGAGAAGTGTTCTCGGCTAGATCACCTAGCACAAATGCCCATGTTCAACTCCGAATCTGAGTTATTTACAGACACTTCCTCTCCTTGTGCCTAGGCCTGTGATGCACCCAGAGAGGACAGATAAGGGATGTTCTGAATGAGAAGAAAGGGATGAGGTGACTTCATGTTGTAGGTCTTTAACCCCTTCCCTCCTACCCCCAGTAAACTAAATATGGATGAAGGGGTGAACTAGGCAGAACAACTGATACAGAGGTGTGTACCCGTGTGCGTGTGTGTGTGTGTGCCTGCCTGTGTGTGTGCATGTGCACGAGCGTATGTTTGTTTGGTAGGATGTGTATGCATGTCTCTTCCAGAAATAAATATTGGGAAAGGACTATCCTCTGTGATTCTGATCCATGATCTGAGAATCTGTGATTGTAGATGGTCAGATAGCTGAGTGGAAGAGATGGATGTGTGGGAGGGGGCAGTAGGAGGTGTCTGGGGCACTGCAGCAGAGAGCTGCCCAGTGCTGAGGTGGAGAGCGCACCAGCAGCCTTGGAGAACTGCCCAGGATATGGCAGCTCTAAGGATGGTTGTTCATTAATCTGGGGTTGAAGGCCAGTCCACCACTGTCTCTGCTCACTAGACTAGTTGGGGCTGACGTTGCTGAGGCATCCGCCAAAGGCGCAGGCTGGAGGACCAGCTCCCCAGCCACAGCCTCTGTGCTCTGAGGAGGTCCTAGTACGTCATTCGTGGAGCACAGAAGTGGAGGCCTGGGCCAAGAGTCTGGCCATTTGACTTGATCCTGGTGAGTTCCAGGCAGGGGCTATGGTGGGGTCATCAGTTTCCCTGAGGGCCTCTGTCTCTCTCTGACCTGGGGCCTTGTGCCCTTCCTGGATCTAGTTGTCCATCTGCAAACTCAAAGTAGTCTTTTCAGCCAAATGGAGGGATGGAAGTGGGGTGTATATGCTAGCAACATGTTTAGCTCTGGCTTTGGTCTATAGCATAATCAGGGGAGGTAAAGAAAGGAGAAAGGTGAAGATCTGATCAAGAAAACTCCCTTCCTGGACTTCCCCAGCAGTCCAGGGGTTACCCACCAGTGGTTCCATCTCTGATCCAGGAGCTAGGATTCCACATGCTGTGTGGTACAGCCAAAAACGAGATCAATTAATCTCCAAATTCAAAATCCTAAAAAAGAAAGACATTTCCCTTCCAACTCATTGCTTCTCACTGAGTCCTGGAGAAAAGAAAGGGTTAAGAGAGCTGACAGGGGAGGCAAGGACAGATGCAGCAGTATGAAGCAGCTCCAGGGACACTGGGGTTAGAGGCCAGAGATAAGCAGAGGGGGAGGCCCACGGCGGCTGGGCTCTGAAGGCTTCCTGGGAGGGGGCCAGCTCAGGCAAAGACTGGATGGGGATCTGATGGCTGGATGGGGCGCAGAGCCAGAGAGGCATCTGGGAAGCTTGCAGTGAATCCTGCCAGGAGGAGGAACATGAGCTCACCCCACCAGGCCCAGAGTGAACAGAAATTTTAGAAGCCTGGGTTCTGGCTGGACAAATGGCCTCTCCGTGGAAAATTCAAATGAAGGGAAGGAGGTAAATCTAAGTCTCAGTTGGCTGGGATCAATGACCAAGAAGCCTCCATTCCCAGGGTCAGAATAAGGTTCCATACCTCAGGGCAATCTGGGTCCCCAGTCCCAGCAAGTGCCTGTCACAAAACAGAGACTTTATTAAACAAGACGATTGACAGGCTGCTGGGAAACAGCTGTGGTTCTGAGGGTGGTTGGGATCCTGGGATGTAAAACAGATTTTTATGTGAAATGAGATAATGGATGTTGTAAAAACAGGTGCCATCAAGCAATGGGCCTTGTGGGACCTTGGGTTACCTGCAACAGNCAGATGCTATGATCTTAGTTTTTTGAATGTTGAGTTTTAAGCCAGGTTTTCCCACTCTCCTTTTTCACCCTCATCAAGAGGCTTTTTAGTTCCTCTTTGCAGAGGTGGTGGCAAATGTTGGCTAAACAAAATAAAATGAAACTATTTTCCTCAACTCTCTTCACTCTAAGGTAAGGATCATGTTCCTGTTTTCATCACTTCCTGTCCTCCTGTGTGTGATGACAGTATCCTTCTCAAATACAAAAGCCGTTGAGGATGCTCAGAAGACCTGTCCAGTGGTGGCCTGTGCCATCCCAGTCACTAACGGCACCCCAGGAAGAGACGGGCGAGATGGACCCAAGGGAGAAAAGGGAGAACCAGGTAGATGACAGGCCAGTCTTCTTAAACCTTTGCCCCAGTAGGAGAGCATCCTCTCTAAGGGGTCTAGCGTGGAGACAGGAGGAGGCTCATCTTTCATTATGGTGCATGCCTGTGAAAGGACATTCTCTAAAGATGCTTCTCTGGCTCTCCAGGATCCCTCACTGCCACCCTGGAATTGGTTTCTTGGGGTCAATCAACTATCGTGCTTTTGGAGAAAGAGAATGAGTGACAGCTACTTCTTCATATTTCCTTCATTTTCCAACAGGGCAAGGGCTCAGAGGCTCCCAGGGCCCTCCAGGGAAAATGGGGCCTCCAGGAAATATAGGGAATCCTGGGCTTCCAGGACCCAGGGGCTACAAAGGAGATCGTGGTGCTAGCTCGGGTAAGGAGCCCTCCCCAGCATGTGGTAGGGGCTGAGGGGACGCAGGCCCTGGTAATTCCAGGCCAGGCAGGAGGTGCCCTGTCTCCTGCTGCCCCACTGGAAGATGCTCAGCTCTGCTTCCTGACCCGGCACTCTCATTCCTCTCAGCTCCTTGGGACCTGAGGGGATTTCCACAGCTGCCTGGGTACAGATTTCCAAAGTCTGCCAGCTGCTCCCTGAGCAGGCCGCTGTAGGCCATGTGCCCTGGCCTTTCTTCAGCTGCAGCAGTCCAGCGCGTGGTTGCAGGCTGCAAGGATGGAGACGGGTCTTCTCGGCTCTTACTTTATGTCCGTTGTCACAAGAGTGGCATGAAAAGTGTTGGCCTCATAGAATGCCTGGATAATGGGGGACATCATAGCAACTTCGTTCAGAGTAAAATAAATTCAGTAACAACAAAACCAAAATGATGACCTCTTACTAATATTTATCCACTGGCCTATCAAAATAATAAATGTATTCAAGAGTCTGCCTACAATAAGAAGTTAAAATAGGATTAGGAAATTTTTTCAAAAAGGAGAATAATTTGTTGGGCCTTTCTTATGAATAATTATAATATTTAAGAAATATATGAAGAAAAGGACCCAGAGCTATAGTTTATGGTATTACTACTACTACTATTATTATTATTATTTCCAGAGTTATATTTTTATAATAGTTACTATATATACTTGGGAAGGCAGGAATACATTTTATTTTCCTTTTGCTTCTTTTTATTTTTTTATTTTTCTGGAATACTTTTTACTACACTAATATATACATGTATTTTCAAAATACTCTGCTTTCCAATTTAAGGTCTTCTTCTCAATAAATATCCTCTCCCTACTGCTTTACAGTTGCTGAGGCTCATCTGGCTAGCTTGGAGGGACAGATAAGGAACCTGCAATCAGAACTGGATCGTGTCAAAAAGTGTAAGCTTTTTTTCTGTCGCCAATGTGTTCTGGATTCTTTTATCTCCAGAGAGCTCTAGGTTCAGGGGGAAGAGTGGAAAAGAACTTACATGTATGACCACTTATTATATACCAGGGCTAGGTTGGTTGTCATTTTCTTAATAATATGATTTCATTCAATCCTTTTGCCATCCCCATGTGTGGGTATTACACCCATTTTATTGACAGGTGAGAAAAAACTAGGTCCAAGAAGTGTGGATAATTAATTCACCGGCATGCAGTTAGGAAGATGGCGGAGGATGGAGTGGGGGTCTGCTGACTCTGGGGTCTTTGCTCCTTCCTCAGCACCCATGGGTCTCAGATGGGTATCCACACCTCTTTCTCACCCTGGTGCCCATACCTGGCAGTGGGGCTCTAGCATGTTTCCCTAGATTCACCAGTACAGGGACAATTTTTCCAGATATTTGTCCTAAGGGTGGGCTATCCCAGGAGATCCCTGGTTTGCTGCCAGGGGCTTGCCTTCATTTTCTTACCAGGATCTCACCAGAGGTGGTAAAGAATGGGGCTCAATCCCAGATTCCCAGAGAAGGGCTTTTCATCTGCTGTCCAGGGTGGGGCTCTAAGCCAAATCAACCCCACCTATCCTTTGTGATTTCAGTGCAAACCTTCTCCTTGGGCAAAAAGTCTGGGAAGAAGCTGTACGTGACCAATGGTGAAAAGATGCCTTTTTCCAGCGTGAAGGCTCTGTGCACTGCACTTGGGGCCACCGTGGCCACACCCAAGAATGCAGAGGAGAACAAAGCCATCCAGGACATGGCCCCTGACACCGCCTTCCTGGGCATCACAGATGAGGTGACCGAAGGGCAGTTTATGTATGTAACTGGAGGAAGGCTAGGCTACAGCAACTGGAAGAAGAATGAACCCAATAACCATGGCTCAGGGGAGGACTGTGTGCTCCTCTTACGAGACGGGCTCTGGAACGACATTTCCTGTTCTTCCTCCTTCTTGGCCATCTGTGAATTTCCAGCCTGAAGAGGCAAGTTCCTCTGCTCCCCCAGTGACTCCCTGCTGAGCTCTCTGCTGCTCTGGAAGAGAATTCTGTGTTTATTTTCCCACATCCAGTGTTGACTCATTCCTTCTTGGAGACGGGAGGCAAGTGAAGGGGTGTATTGGATTGCAGGAGGAGGAAGTAAGAAGAGGCTGACAGTGGGGCATGAGGGTTTCTGGTCCAGTCCATGGCAAAGGACACCGTCTGTCCTGCCTAAGAGCACAGCATTGGGTCAGAGTCAATTACAGAAAAAGCAAGCAAACTCTCTCCTTTCTTAGTTAGGACACTACAGCCCAGCTGATGGATCAGTGGAGGACCATGTCTATGCCCAAGCAAGCATTAGTCTCAGCCTCCAAGAGATCCAATTCCCATTTTTCCAAGTTGCCACTACTTGGTGTCAAAGTCTCCTTCCTTCCGATGGCTAGCCCAGCCATGTCTACAACATAAGTGTTGTTTTAGTTATTCATGAGCTACCCCTGAAAATTTCACTGCCAGACTATAACTCCTGGCATGGGTAACAATGGATAGTCCTAGGAATCCCTTTGCCTGCTCAAGTGGCTGTGGTCTCCCTATAGCCACTGCGGTGATCCCGAGGACAAGGGCAGCCTTTCCTTCTTGCATACTTTCAGGAGACTGCTTTGACAGTGCAGCGTATGCCAGCATCACAGAAGCACATGGTCAGGCAGGCTGTGTCGTCCCCACAGCATCACTGGCCTTAGTCCCTCCATGTTCAGCATCCCCTTCCTTCTGTGACATCCTCATCCCATTATAGGTCAATAGGTCCATTATTAGTAGAGACAAGAGGGAAACTTCACAAGGGTGAGTTTCATACCCTGGAGGGGCAGTTGTACAGCACCATCCAGTCAGCAAATAAAACCTCCCCTCTGAGCAGAGTTCTGACACCATCTTGGCTGACAGTCAAGCTCAAGACCATGGATGTTCTTGAGCAATCTCAGGGTGGTGGAGCTGAGATTGTATAGAGCCCAGGCAACAAACTGGGGGGAGAGAGTGAATTCTGGCTCCGACTGTATGTCAATCACAAAATGAGATTGAAAATATTTCACGAATGGGCTAAGGACCACCTTAACTTAATGAAATATCTTTGTTAAATTAGTTTTCCACTTTATTTTTCTTTGTATCCAAACTACCAGAGGGGGCACTTTGTACTTGGGAAACACTTGATGAGCATTTGTTGGAGTGATGCACCAAAGACTTAGCAAAATGGATGAGTGGGTGGAATATTGAGAATTGACTATTATAGGCTAGAGTTCTCTCCAAGCTGTGCTATCAGGGTAGGGGCGGGGTGTGCTAAAGACACTGGGGCTGGCAGGTGAGGGGGAGAGTGCCTTGTCCGTGGCCTCTGGCCCACCACGATGGTCACATCACTGACTTTTCAACCTCCTGAAGCTCTTCTTCAGGCACTGCTCTTGGGGGCAGTGAGAAGGGTGCTTTTGTGATGCAGGGCCGAGCAAATCACTATTTGCACTTCAAATCCAGGCTGCTTGCCAAAGGAACAGGAAAGTGCCCAAAATGTATGGAAGAGGCATATATGAAACATAAAGAATGTAGGCTATGGCAAACAGAAGAAGGAAAGTCGAGAAACATTTTAAAAGGAAAGAAGATACATAGATGATGACCCAGAACAAGAGAATTATGGTAACCAAGCATGAAAATTACACCTGAATTTTATCATTGCCAAGATGAAAATGAGAATATGGACAGGTAACCATTATATAATTCTTTCTATTTTAATAATAAGAATGAACGGGGATGGGGACCACTTCTACCCTGGGATGAGTATCTCCTTTGTTTACACTGTGCAGAAGGGACAATGTCTAGCTATAAATTTGAAGAGGATACAGTCATGTGCTTCACAGGAATTGTTTCCCGTAGGTAATCAGTCCTAAATATTCTCATTCAGAATTTGTAGTGGGGAGGAAGCACCATGGAAGGAACTAGAAGAAGGCTGAAAGGGAAATGGAAGAATTTGGAAGGACTGATGGTGAAGCTGAAGCTCCAGTGCTTTGGCCACCTGATGCGAAGAGCTAACTCATTGGAAAAGACCCTGATGCTGGGAAAGATTGGAGGCAGGAGGAGAAGGGGACAAGGGAGGATGAGGTGGTTGGATGGCATCACCGACTTGATGGACATGAGTCTGAGTAAGCTCTGGGAGTTGGTGATGGACAGGGAAGCCTGGTGTGCTGCAGTCCATGGGGTCACAAAGAGTTGGACACGACTGAGCGACTGAACTGAACTGAATGTAATGAGTGCCCCCTCGGTCAGGGAAATGTAATAAAAATCTGTGGATGAGCTCAAATTCTTCCATTTCCCTTTCAGCCTTCTTCTTCTAGTTCCTTCCATGGTGCTCCCTCCCCGCTACATCCCTCATTCATTAGAGCTTCACATTCATGTTCTGAGAGCTTCCCATGAGATCCAAGACCCGATCCTGCTCCCCTACCCATAAGCCAGTCCTGCTGAAGATCCTTATGGATTCCCTCTTGTCTTGGCCCACCTTGTAGGACATGAAGCTTCTCCCCAGGCTCTTGGAAAGGTAGAGCTGGCTCTCTCCTTCACTGAGCACCTGATTGTCTTTTCAGAGCTCCTGTCTCTAGTTGTCTACCTGGCAGCATTCTTCGCTCAGTCTAGGATTGAGGGAACCGTCTCCCTAAATTCACTTTCCAGTTCTTATCAGCAAGCAGTGGGGCCCATGCTGATCAGCTCAAGAAAACATGGAGTTAATCTAAAAGTGGATTCTCATGAGAGTCCAGAGATAGAAACTGCAGGTAAACCAGGCTTCCCAAGACCTGGAACAAGAGGGAGATTATGGATTCAAGAAGACTGTCCAGATAACCTCTCTCACTCTCTCAAGTGCTGGAAGCAGCTGTTTTCCTTTTCTAAAGGGCATATGATGGCTGAGATCCCTTGCACAGGGGAACTAACTAAGCCAGGTGCTCCAAGGACAGCCCTCAGGGGCCTGAGGAAGCACATTTTCACTGGGGCTTCAGGACTCTGAGCAGCCTCTTGAGTCCTGCTGTTTGTTCTGATGGAAGAGAAATCTTCGCCATGACATCCTGGCTCCCTGGACCTCAGTTTCCCTATCTACAAATTGGTCTGTAATGGCTTCTCCTTTTTAAAGCTGGATGAATCCATGATCACACCCAGTTTCAGACCTACAGGGCCCATTTCAGGGGCAACGCTGCAGGTTCCAAGGATTGCCTTCCATTTTGTTACCTGACAATTTTGTTACCTGAACAACTTATCACCAATTCTCAGGTTCATAGAAACTCATTCTGATTGATTTAGAAGAGCAAATACTCCCTGCTCCTAAGATGTGGACTCCAAGTTTAAATTATGTCTGTAAGTCAACTCTCTCCTGTGAAAGTATAGATACAGGTTTCATTCCTGGACCAGAATGAATATAACCACCAAAACCTGCAACATTCAAGCCCAGGCTCCAGACTGGATTATGGATCCTAGCTCAGCAAGACCTTACAAAACCTGCAGGGCACTCTTTGTCTGGAATCTTCCAGCTCTGCTGTTCTCACTTTTCAGTTCAGTTCCATTCAGTTCAGTTCAGTTGTTCAGTCGTGTCTGACTCTTTGCAACCCCATGAATCATAGCACGCCAGGCCTCCCTGTCCATCACCAAACTCAAACTCATGTCCTGGAGTTCACTCAAACTCATGTCCATCAAGTCCGTGATGCCATCCAGCCATCTCATCCTCGGTCGTCCCCTTCTCTTCCTGCGCCCAATCCCTCCCAGCATCAAGGTCTTTTCCAAAGAGTCAGCTCTTCTCATGAGGTGGCCAAAGTATTGGAGTTTCAGCTTTAGCATCAGTCCTTCCAATGAACACCCAGGACTGATCTCCTTTAGGATTGATTGGCTGGACCTCCTTGCAGTCCAAGGGACTCTCAAGAGTCTTCTCCAATACAACAGTTCAAAAGCATCAATTCTTCAGTGCTCAGCTTTCTTTACAGCCCAACTCTCACATTCATATATGACCACTGGAAAAACCATAGCCTTGACTAGACGGACCTTTGTTGGCAAAGTAATGTCTCTGCTTTTGAATATGCTATCTAGGTTGGTCATAACTTTCCTTCCAAGGAGTAAGCATCTTTTAATTTCATGGCTGCAGTCACCATCTGC
>SJYQ01002555.1:174646-197183 GCA_006410935.1 Redunca redunca | reverse complement strand
TCTTTTCAGTTCATATTTTTATGGTTTAAAAAATTTTAATGGCAAAAGTAAGACATATTTTCCTCTGAGAATAGCTTTAGCTATAGCTTATAGATTTTTGGATACTTGTTACTATTTAATATGAGTTTCCTTAATTACTACTCAAATTGTGTATTTGTTCATGGTTCTATACTATTGGCCATCATTATTTCTTCTTTTATGAATTTTCTCTTTTAATTCTCACTTATCTTAGTTTTTCTACTTAGGTTCTAATTTTTTGTGCAGATATATCAATATTTTATTTGGGTTTTTGTTTCTGATAATCTTATTTTTTTTAATCTGGATGCTATTTTATTTCCATTAGAAAAATACTATCTATATAAAATTTAGTCCAGTTTCTTTTCCTTTATGTTTTTCATTCAAACTTAAATGCTTTAATTTTCCTCAAGTAAAAGCAGAATCATATATCTGACATGAGAACTAAGTATTTCACATCATTAAATTAATAGGATTTGATTGAGTTAGATGTGCTTTTTATTTCTCAGGAATAGTAACTCATCTTTCCTCCACATTACTTCCCTTTACTTTTGTGTTTCTGAGAATTATGTAATGCCTGTCTGTTTCCCCACATCCAATAATATGAGTGTCCTAGAAGTGTAATTTATAACATTAGTATCTAGATTCATCATTAACCTTCGATTCTTGTTCAATTCTCCTTATTAAGTGGACTTTCCATAATCATTTCAGATGTTTCCATCAACCTTACACTTTCCAATGAAGATTGTAAAAATGAAGACATTAATTTAAAAATCTTATTTAAATTCCAGACGAAACGACACTGGACATCAGTGTCATTCTAAAGGAGATCAGTCCTGGGTGTTCTTTGGAAGGAATGATGCTAAAGCTGAAACTCCAGTACTCTGGCCACCTCATGTGAAGAGTTGACTCATTGGAAAAGACTCTGATGCTGGGAGGGATTGGGGGCAGCAGGAGAAGGGGACGACAGAGGGTGAGATGGCTGGATGGCATCACGGACTTGATGGAGGTGAGTCTGAGTGAACTCCAGGAGTTGGTGATGGACAGGGAGGCCTGGCGTGCTGCGATTCATGGGGTCGAAAAGAGTAGGACACAACTGAGCGACTGAACTGAACTGAACTGAACTGACACTGGGTTCACTGAGAGTGGTGCTGTCAGGAGAGGTCCCTGCACAGCTACTGCTTCAGTCTCAACCCAGCCTCCTTTTGGCAAAGCAGCAACCTGCTACTCTGAAAATCTTGTTTGTAAATATCACTGAGAGTATTGAAGTCATTTATGTCAGCCAGCAAAACAGTTGTTTTTACCACATTTGTGAAGTCCTAGCCTGCTACTTTCAGAATTTTACCCGTGTTTGTGAGAGGTTGTTTAGCTCTTTCTGCCCCTCTCCTGGCACAAGCTGTCTACCTGCAGAGTCCATGCCTAGCTGTCCTGAAATGGGCGTGGTCCTGTTGACTAACACAGCCTGATTGCAGGGACTAATGGCCACTGTGGCTTTTGTGGTGTGGATCACCTTTTCTTTTTCTCCAATTTGTCTTTATTTATTCTTTTAAAAAATTGGAGAATAGTTGCTCTACAATGTTGGCCAGTTTCTGCTGTACAACAATGTGAATCAGCCATATATATATACATACACCCACTTCCTGTTGAGCCTCTCTCCCCCCATCCCAGCCCTCTAGGTTATCACGGAGCATCAGGCTGGCCTCCCTGTGTTATTCAGAAGCCTCCTGCTAGCTATCTATTTCACACGTGGTACTGTATATATTTAAAGACGGCATGGCTAATCCTTTGCCCTCACCGCCCTTCAGAGTCAACTAGCCTGTGTACTACTCCTTGCATCTCGCTGCACTCTCTGACAGTCTTAGATTGCTCTTGTCCCTTCTAAGACTGCATAAATCATGACTTAACATTTTCTTCTGATTTTGATTTTTATACATAACTAAAAGAATCTAATTCCATTTTTCTTATAAATGCTTAAGCTTTTAGCTCAGCATTATTAATTGAAAGATTATTTTCCTGCAATTTGAGGAAAAATAAATAAATTTTTAAAATAGAATTATTGTTTATCTTAATTATGCATATATAAGATATATGTGTATAAATATATGTATATTTGGACACGCTTTTGGACTTTGTTATTTTTTACATTGTTTTGTTTATTCCTGTGTCAGTAATACACTATTGTAATTATATTAGCTTTCTAAAACCCTTTAAAATGACCCAGTCTATTCTCATTATGTTTTTAAATTAATTTTTATGTCTATTCTAGGATGTTTATTTTCTCACCAGAGCTTTGGAATCCTTTGATGAAGTCTTCATAGCCTCAGTCACCCTTTTGCAGGGATTGAGTCTTTGAAGAATTCACATCCCCCTCATTCTCTTTCTATTCCCTCAGACTCTCTGTAGCTGGGGACGAAGCATCCTAGGCTTGTTCAAAACCCACCACTGGTTTTCCTCCCCTTCCCATCCTGCTCCATCCTTCTGTTCACAGAGTGCCTCTGCCTGGCCTGAGGTTGTCATCTGACCTTTTGGCCCTTACTTCTGAATTGAAGTATTCAGGGACTTGATAAATGCACAGAAAAGCTGGCAGTGATGTCATGGTGCTGTTTCTTCAGATCAGAGAGCCTGGAAACATCTTGAAATCACCTTCTTCAGGGCTATAAATAGACTTACAAGTAGGAATGAAGGATTTTATTCACTCAACTCTTCCACTTACTCACTTTGTTCATTCCTTCTCCTTACTAAATAAATAAGAAGAGTACCATTTCGCTCAGGCAGGGCCCCCTTCAGTCCCTCTGTGGCTCCAAGTTGTTTCAGCCAGCCAGTCTGAGAGACTGCTCTGCTTAACTAAATGGAGATCAAATATGTGACTATTCAGAATGGATCCAGTAAGGATGGGCTACATAGGATGTAGTAACAACTCTAAAGCCACATTCAAAATCCAAGTGGATCCAGGTGATCCTCAAGGGCATTTGCTTTCCATGCATTTGCTCAGGTGTCCAGAATCCTGGGATGTCCAACCTTATAATTACCAACACTTCTGTGCTCACCAGGGCAGCAGAAAATTGGGCATTTCAGCAATATTCACTGGCCTTCATCTTCTTCTATCCAGGAGAAATACATGTCACAGGGCAATGTCTGCCTCCATAAGGCCTCTCTTATTGAAACATTAGTGAAAAACAATAAAATCTACCAAAAGATACCAGTCATTAGTTATACAGAGGCCTAATAGTCCCAGGCAATTCAACTGAACAATAATGAGTATGTAGGTCTCTGAATATATTGGTGCCTCCACAGGAAGAAGGCTCTCCTCTGCTCTCCTGGTGAAAACATTTTACAATCCGTCCACCCTTTTCCAGTTTACACTTTGAGCACCTCCAACACCCATTGCTGAAACACAATTTTATACCTGATCTCTAATGTTAAGGAAGTTCTAGGTTTTAGTATATGTGAAGGCATGACATGCCTGAATAAATGTTTGGCATTGTGAGTGTCTTAACATCTCTCGACAATAAGAGGCCCACAGCTCTGGCTTCACTCAGCACCTAGGCTACTAAACTAGGGTCACGGCTACTGTGGTTGGGGTGGGGCTGATGTGGTTGGAGATCCATGTTCACATTTGCTCCTGACTGACAGTGTAGGAGGGAGAGACCTCTGTGATCAAGAATGGTTAAAAACCTGCATTTTCTGAAATCCTTGCCTCTTTCCTCTGCTTTAATCGGACTTTGTCTGCAGAGCCCGAATTACTGTCCCTACTTATTCTCTGTGCTGGAGAGATGCAAACCGGACTCGCATGGCCCACGGTGCGGGTTGATCTAAGCTTCTTTCTCAGCATTTGCAGACTTCAGCAACACAGATTTTTTCCGTCCTATGGCATCACATAGTTTCCTCTTGCCAAGAAATAGGCGTGGCTTACACATTGGGATATGAGTAGTGATCACCCACAGAGCATCCGCCCAGACCACCAAGACCTCCCGTGCACCCCATGGCCATGTTGGATTATGAGGTTCCAGAGTGAGCTGATTGGATCAGAGGTGGGCATCTGAGACAGGAAGATGCATTTTCACATAGTTTTGAATAGATGTCAAGCAAGAGAGCAAGAGTTTCTGACCTTTGTGACACACAAGAGACCTGGATGCAGAGGATTTGGTATGTAAAGAAGGGAAAGAGGTGAGGATGGGCAGAGAGAGGCAGAAGCCAGGGAGGTGGCACAAGGTTGCTTGCCCCCCAACCCGGTCCTTCTAAAGTCAATTCAGAATTCTCTGTTCTTAGAGGGAAAAAAAATGACTTCCCTTTGGCTTAAGTAGATCCAGTTGTTTTTCTTATTTGCAATAAAAACAGGCTGCTCTAAGCTCCACGCCTTTGTGCTGGAGAGCTGTTTGCTCATTATTGTGTAAATGTTTATATTTCAGAAACTGCCAGGAATTGGGGAGGTTTTCAGTAACAGGAGAAAGATCTTAGCAGGAATCTGAGCTGCATGCTATTGAGAGGTGTGGCTTTGTTTTCAGATGTGCTGTTCATGTATGCAATGTGGCTGTAAGCAAGTTGGGAAGAGGGATGGGGCTTGGGGGTCCCATTCAGAAAGGGCCAGAGAAGGCAGTCCTCCTGGTCCCAGGGAATAAAGGAAAGAGAAGCTGGTTTCCTGTCTGGGGGAGGATATTCATCTCCCCCTCCCATAAGCCTGTGGTTCATTCAAGCCTCATTATAATTTCTTAACCACAGATGTCATTTAAATCTTTCTTTACAGCACCATGTCAACAAAATCAACTAAATATAAAAATTTAAACTAAATATAAAAATTTTTGATCTGAAAATTTACAGGCTGAAAGTATAAGCTCTGGGGTCACATGGCCTTTTTCAAGAGTGAGCAGCAGTACCCGTGCTACCTTACAAGTTCCCTTCCTCTCTGTGTCTTGGTTTCTTGTCTGTGAAATGAGAAGGGTTTGACTAGATTATCCTTGCGGCAGAGTGGAGACCAACATCCCCAGAACTGCCAGGCAGGAAGAGGTTTGGGGATGAAACTCAATATGGCTCTACATCCTCTTTGCCTGAGATTTCAAAAGTGATTATGATTGTGCAGATGGTACATTCTCCCATGAGCCAATGGCAGTCACATTGTCAATGGTACACAGAGAGATCCTGGGTGTTCAAGAGTGAGAGTCCTACTGTGTGTAAGGCCACTCAGTCTGGCCAGAGAAGCTGGTACCTTCCTGCCAGGTCACCTCTCTATACCTGTGCAGCTTCCTAGGCTCAGGGATTGAAGCAAGAGGCAGCCACTGAGAGACTTCCTGTTAGGAGAAGCACACTGATTGAAACCGCCCACCCTGGCCAGTCACCATAGTAACCACCTGCATGAGTTGTTTTAGGACAGGAGATCCTGGTAAGGTATATGGAACTAATAAGCCTCCACCAACTGGAAGAGTCTGGGAAAGGTCAAAATGAAACACCACATGTCCGACCACCTCCCAGAATCCTTCTCTCTGGCATCCATCTTGGCTGAACAAGGTGTGTACAACCAGGAAGGACTGAGTTAGAATGATTGGCTAAAGACAACCCAGAAACTAATCCCATCACCATAAAACCCGAGACTGCCAGCCATGTGACAGAGCAGTCCTCCTGGGTTCCCTTACCCTCCTGCTCTCCACCCGGGTGCCCTTTCCCCGTAAAATCTCTTTTTTGTCAGTGCATGCATCTCCTCGGACAATTCTTTTCTGAGTGTTAGACAAGAGCCCAGTTTTGGGCCCTGGAAGGGATCCTCCTTCCTGTAACACTCCCAGCCCCTGGGCGACAGCTTGCATTGGCTAGAGAAGTCCAGGGTTTGGGGAGAGGTCTTGAACAGAACAGTACCTGGGGAGGCATCAATAGAAGGAATTTAAACTATGGGAGAGAATGAGCCCAAGCCTGGAGTAAGTGTGAGGCGAGAAGGGAGCCAGAACTGAGGCTCCCAACCTCCTCCGTGGACTGGAGGAGAGGCGGAGAGACAAAGGAAAGAGAGTGATGCTGAGCAGCCAGGAAGATAAGAAAACCATGGGCAGGAGAGGAAAAGGGAAGGAGGAGGAGAGGTCAAATGTAACTGATGGTTGGTAGAGATGGAGGGATGAGGCAGAGACACTGGATTTTGCAGCGGGGGAGAGCTGGAAAACTTCCTTTAACCCTTGCTCCTGGGAAGAGAGGCTGCCCCTCTTTTCCTCTGACAAATCTTTCTTGTGTGAAGCCAGTTTTGAACTTTATTCTGAGGGATGTATTCCATAGGAGCCCTGCCTCTGGCCTTATCCTGTGGCTCTGTGGAGAAGCCCTGGCCAGCAGAGGGTCACCATTTTATTGAAACACTGGAAAAATGAAGCTCTGGGCACTGCCCCACCCCACCCCTCAAAACACACACTGTGTTTGTGTGTGTGTGTGTGTGTGTGTGTGTGTGGGAGGAGCTCAGAACTCGCAGATCACGAGGCGCTGCTCTCCGCAGATCTTGTCATTCCACTTGCCATTGGGAAAGATCTCCACGCAGTTCTCTGAGCCGCCATCATTGTTGGGCTCCTGGGGGGCCCAGTTGGAATAGATGAGGGACTCCCCTGTGGGGTAGATGAAAGTACCCTCCTTCCTGGTGTCGGTCATGCTCAGGAAAGCAGCCTTGTTCTGGGCTGTGGCCAGCTGAGTCAAGGCCTCGTTCTCAGCTGCAGAATGTGGGGAAGGCAACTGTCCTCCAGCCTGTGTGCAGACCTGCTGGGCATCCTGAAACGTTTTTTCAAAGCCTGCCGTCTTAAAGATCTTCTCCCCAACACTCCGGCCATCAGGGAAGAGCACCGCTAGGGGAAGAGGAGAGTCAGGCTGGGGATACAGCAGCACCTAGACCTTGTGTTCCAACCAGAATCCCTAGTCTCCTATCCAGGTACCAGGGCACCAGATGGGAAGAAAATGAGGAACTTGGTTCTGAGCAGCCCTGGCTCCACAATGTGCCCTGAGAGGTGCCGTGGTCTCCAGGTACAGGTGAGGACCCCAGAACTCAGGTGCTTACATAAGAGGCCCAAAGTTGCCCAGCTGTCAGGTGTAGACAAGGATCAGACCTTGCTGAAGGTAACACTAAAGCTTGCACTTTCTGTTCCTCCCTGTGTTGCAGGCCAGAATCAAGTTTTCAGTTACTGTGTAGGAGGGAAATGACACCACGCAGCCCAGGGCAGTTCCTGGAAGTGTGGAAAACATCATAAGGGGCTCACTCCAACCCCTCTATGACGATCGGGTGCGTGGGGTTGTCACAGGGAGTTCTGTGCTGTCTGAAGGGGTGAGGGGAAGGAGAGGATGGGGGTGCCTCTGAGAACAGCCTAATATTGGCCTCAACATGCTTGTGATGCAAGTCACTCAGCGTCCCTGGACCACTGGGCAGTGTGTGTAGGAAGAGTGGGCAGGATGGGATCAGCACTAAAGACAGCCCTGTTTTGGATCCAGAAGACCATGTGTTCATCCTCACCTTGGCAATGATGGTCCAGGTGGACACAAGAAAGTCACTTCCCTTTTCAGGGTCTCATTCCTTATTTCTAAAGTAGGCGTATATAGTATAAGAGTATCCTCTGTGTGATGTAAGTATCTTCTTATTGTAACCCGTCCCTGTCACTCCGACTTCTAGTGTCATACATGGAAATTTTTAGGGCTCCCTGGACTGTTTAGGAACCCAGGCTGCACCCTGACCATCTGCCCTTCTCTGAGTAGCTTCAACAGGGACTCAGGGAACAGATTCTCTGGGGGGTCAGGACGGCACCCAGATCAGCCCCGAACAAGGTCAGTGTGAGTCCATGTGACACTACTGGGCTTACACCCCATGCATCTGGGAGGGGGTGTATTTGTATTACACCCATGTGTCTATCCGAAGATACATGGGCAGACTTAAGGCCCATCTGGATAGGAGAGCCTGTGCATACACGGTGCTCATGCATGCAGGCGGTGTCACACAGGTGATGGTGTTTAGGTACAGATGTGTGTAGCCAGTGCATATGCCCAAGTTCTCTTCGTTTGCATCAGTGTGCACACGCGGGAGTAAATATGTATGCAGATATGCTTGTGGAAGGAGGAAGACATACCAAACACTGGCAACTCTCATCCTTAACTACTTTGGTACTTAGTTGGCTAGAGTCCTTAGAAGCCAGCAATATGTCTCACCAGATCAGGCTCCTTTATGCTCTGCTCCTTCAGAAAATTTTTTATCAATCACTGAGTTTGGATGAATGATGTGAATGCAAAGCTGTCGTCAGGGAGAGCAGAGAGGGAGGAGGGACAGTAGGTGGAGAGTCCCAGGGCACAGGGCGCTCAGGTGTGTGCTGCAGGAGGACTCTGCCTGCTTAGGATCCAGGCTTAGGGAAGAATCTCTGCTTTAAACTCCACAAGAGGTGCGGGGAGTCCAGCACTGGCCAGAGACTGGAGGCAGCCTGCCCCTGCCAGACCTGGGGGCATGTTTAGGGAGAGATACTTGGAGGCCACACACTAAGGACAGGTCCCCAGCAGCTTGAACCCTACACGAAGCATCCCAGCCCCATTCTCATGACCAGGTATGGATTCTCTGCTGCCCTGGGCTGTGTGGCTGCTTCTCGATGCACTTGCATACCTGGCCCCACAGAAGAAAGACAAGGGTTGGGTATCCCCTTATCTGTCGTAGGCACCTGCCCAGGGTATGCTGGGATAAGGTCTGCTGAACTGGTGACACTGACCACTTCCTCCTCCTCGTTCTGTGTGTCTACCTGCAGTTCCTGGAGCACGGCTCTGTCCCAGCCCTCTCCTTAGCCCCACTCCTGCCCCAGGTCTGGGTCCAGTCCCAATCATGGTCCCAGCAAGTCCAGTTTAGACCCAAGCCGAGCGAACCGCAAGCCAAGCCCAGACTAAGTCTGAGGCCCATACTTGGGGCCTGGCTCAGAGTCAAGTCCAGGAACTCACCTTTCTTATACTGAGAGAAGGCATTCTGGAGGCGTTGTAGCTGTCTCTCTAAGATTCCCACCCGCTGCCTGAGAGCATTGACCTCTGTAGGAGAGAGAGGCCAGGTGAAGACAGATCCAGAAAACGTGGGGTCACTCAGAGTCCAGGCCTCAAGGGAAGAGTGTCCAGGTAGAGATGCAAGTTGGGGGCGGGGCAAGGAGGTGGAACAGAGGCCTAGGAAGCCCACCTCTGCTGACCTAGCTGGCCTCTGTGTCCACAGGATTTCCTGTGGTTCTCTTGTGACCAGTATCTCCTGAGCAGGTCCCTGCACCTCAGTGACAGCGAACCAGATATCATTTTAATTCCAAATTCTAGGAATCTGATAGCACTTCCTTTTGCATTGCATGGGGTGGTATGGTTGTAGGAGAGGAATACACAATGGATGGAAAATACATCCATTGAGTTATTTGCTATTCAGGGTTATCTGATGAATTGGAGAGGCAGGTTTGCTTGTCATAAAGATCAGATAGAAAATCTGCTCAGGTTGTCCTCCAGCGAGTCACAGAGGCTAAGACCAGAGTCCACCTCGCCATATACCCTGTCAATTTTTCCTGCTTTGACCCCCACCTGTAACTAAACGGGTTACCTGAGAGTAGAGCTGAGCTGAATAAGGCCTCCTCTCTGCCCCACACCCTAATGGGGCCCCCAAGGCTTCCTTACCTGCAAGCCCACTCTCACCCTTTGCTCCTCTTTCTCCAGGAGTACCTCTGTCTCCCTTCAGTCCTGGGGGGCCCCGGGCTCCTGAAGGCCCCTGTGGACCGATGGCTCCAGCAGGCCCTGGGATCAGAGAAGTAGAAATGGGTGAGTGCTGAACATATATTTCAGCATTTTCATACCCACTCTCCACCCCCAAACATGGACTTCCTATCCCCCAGCCATACACCCTCCACCTTTACAAATGTCCCTCAGTGCCTGGATCCTCTGCTTGCATCCTCTCTGTACACTGACTGTCCCTTAACCTAACAACCAACCTTCCCTGAATACAGACAGTCCCTGCTGCTCACACCACCCTCTCCCTAGAGACAGACAGTTCCCAGAGCCCAACGCTGGCTCTCTCCCTAGAATGCTATCTCTGACCTGAAGGGTGGTGGGGGTGGGCACAGGGGAACATAAGCCCAGCCCCATGTCCATTGCTCACCTGCCACCCCCGCAGGTCCAGGGGCTCCGTGCTCGCCAGGGGCACCTCTCTCTCCTTTGAGACCTGCAGGGCCTGGGGAGCCCTGCATGCCTGGGGCACCCACTCCTCCTGCAGAAGGAACACACTGAGAAACACGGCTGAGAGTGTGCTCAACAGGTACCATTTCCTCAGCAGTGCAGCTTGTCACCCACAGCTCCAGGTGAGCGAGCAACCTGGGAGACTGCTCCTGACCGCTTGGTCTCCTTTAGGAAATTCAGTCAGAGTGGGAATATGGGGGGAGAGGCCCAGGCCAGGCCTACCAGGCGTGGAGGTTCCAGGCTTTCCAGGCACTGTGCGTATACCTGGTCCCCAACAGGGCTGCCAACGTCACCCCTCTCTTCTCCCTCCCTTACCCACCACATACCACCCTCCTACCTTTGGGCCCAGGTTCTCCTTTGGGGCCTGGTGTGCCTGGAGGTCCCATGCTCCCCTGCCTCCCTGAGGGGCCCTCTCTTCCAGCTGGACCAGGCATACCTGGAGGCCCTGGGAAAAATGACCAGCCCAGTCAGTGACACTGAACCTCCTTGGAAGTGGGAATGCATAAAAGATGGGGCTGTAATAGAAGTCAGACAGGCAGCCTCCTCCTAAAGATGTTTCCCTCACTCTCCGCCCTCCCCAGGAGCTCCAGTCTTCCCTGAAATAACCCCGTGCCCCCTTGAGAATGACCTTCCTCTTCCTGGGGTAGAATCTGTGCACACCTACTGCCATGGCCTAGCGGCAGCACGCCATCTACAGACACCTGTATTCCATGCCCAGCTGCTCACCAGGTGGTCCAGTGTCTCCCTTTGGTCCAGGTTCTCCAGCAGAGCCATTGTCTCCTTTCGGCCCAATGGGGCCAGGTGGTCCTGGCATTCCTGCTCGTCCTGCAGGTCCTGGTGAACCTGTGGTAGAAAAGATGGACATCAAGCTGATCCTGCCCCAGGAGGAGCCAGCTGCCTCCAGAGTCAGGGCCCTGGCATTCCTTCAGGGTTCTGTAGGGTGTAGACACTCCCCCTCCAGGTGACTGGTCCAGTGGCAATCTAGGAAATGCGTATTCACATCTCCATTTTACAAGTAAAGAAATAGGCTTGCTGAATTGGAGGCAGATCCAAACCAAGATTCACATGGCTTTGCATACAATGCACCTGCCCTGCCCCAAGGCCACCGTATTTATGGCAGTAAGTCTGTCAGCTTTACCCTTGACCATGGACTCCCTGCCCTCCCCTTCCAAGAACCAAAGTTTATGTCAGAAATGACACCTGACACTTACCACTAGAGAAATAGAAATCAAAAGCACAAAGAGCTGTCACCTCACACCTCTCAGAATGGCTGTCGTCAGACAGCAAATAAGAAGTGCTGGAGAAGTAGAGAAAAGGAAAGCTTTGTGCAGTAGAGATACAAACTGGAACAGCCACTATGGAGACAGTATGGAGGTTTCTCAGAAAGTTAAAACTAGAGCTACCGTATAATCCATCAATTCCACTTCTGAGCATTCAACTAAAGAAAATGAAAACACTAACCTGAAAAGATATATGTACCCCCAAGTTGGGCTTCCCTGGTGGGTTAGATGGTAAAGCGTCTGCCTGCAATGCAGGAGACCCGGGTTCAATCCCAGGGTTGGAAAGATCCCCTGGAGAAGGCATCCCGTGGACAGAGGAGCCTGGTAGGCCACAGTCCATGGGGTTTCAGAGAGTCGGACACGACTGAGCAACTTCACTGTCACCCCCAAGTTAATTGCAGCGTCATTCATGGTAGCCCAGACATGCATGCAGCCTAGAGCCCAAGTATCTGTGGATGGATGAACGGGTGTAGAAAATGCAGGGTGCACATACAATGGAACATTATTCAGGCATAAAGGGAACGAAATCCTGCTATTTGCAGCAACACTGGTGAACCCTGAAGGCACCATGTTTAGTGGAAAACGTCACAGAGAAGGCGGCACTATACGATCTCACTTATATGTGACATTTAAGAAAACAAATGAACAAAAACGACATACTCACAGAGAACAGATTTGTGGTTGCTAGAGGTGGGGTTGAGAAGTGGGCAGAATGGATAGAAATCTTCAAAAGGAACAAGGGTCCAGTTAAAAAACAATTGAGTCCCAGGAATACAATGTACNTTTTAACTTTAGTTTACTTTACATTACTGTATTGGTTTTGCCAAACATTGACATGAATTCATCACGAGTGTACAAGCGTGTGCACACATGTGTCAGGCATGTGCACATGTAACACACATTGAAAAAACCACAAGAAGAGCACACACAAGTGTTAACAGTTATTTTTCTAAGGGGCACAATTCAGGTAATTTTAATTTTCTTCTTTTTGTGATTAGTGATCACATGTTGATTGTTCTGTAAAAATGATCAAACATTTAAAAATCACATTACCTTAAGAAGGCTGCCAAAGTCTGAAATTATGAGAGATTTATCTTCAAAGACTAAAGGGAGAAATGGCTATTGATTCAAGAATTATACGCTCAATTCTATGAGCTTGGTTATTCTTTTTTCATTGAAGTGAAATTCACATAATATAAAAATAACCTCTTTTTTTTTTTTTTTTTTTTACTGTGATGTGTAGCTTGCAGGATCTCAGGTCCCCAGTAAGGGATTGAACCTGAGACCTGGCAGTGAGAACACCGAGTCCTAACCACTGGACCTCCAGGGATTTCCTATAATTAGTCATTTAAAGTATGCGATCCAGTGGCATTTAGAACATTGACATAATTGTACAACTACCACTTCTCTTTAGTTTAAAACTGTTTCATTAATCTCAAAGAAAACCTCTTACCCATTTATCACTCTGTCCCTTCCTCCTCCCCGGCCCTGGCTACCTCTAGGCAGCTCCCTGTCTCTGTTACCTATCCTGGATATTTTATATAAATACATACAATGTATGACCCTTTGTGTCTGCCTTTTTAAACTAGGAGTGACATTCTTGAGGCTCATCGAATTTGTAACACATCTCAGTACTTCATTCTGGTCTATGGCTGAGAAATGTTCTATAGTATGAACATAATTATTTTCTTTATTCTTTCACCATGCATAAATGTTGATAGACACTTGGATTGTTTCCATCTTTTGACTGTTGTGAGTAAGCATTAATGTGCAAAAAGACAACAAAAGAAATCTGTCGGTTACTACTAACTTGTTCATTCACTTATTTGTTCATTTCCTCATTATTTCAGTTCTCTGTTCACTGAGAATCTCTGTGGAACATCACTTTCTGCCTAGCACTGAGCAGGATGTACACATTAGCACCAGGTCCTGGTCTGCTAGGAATTTATCATCAAGTTTTAAACTGTGAGGCACAGGTAACAAGTGAAGAAAACAGCTTATGAGATGTCCCTCATCCCATCCCGGAACCCCCAACTCATGGACACACACGTACTCATAGGAAACAGGACTTCAAGGCTGAAGAGGATTCAGAGACCTGGAGAGGAGAGATGACATTTCAGATCTGGAAACCACTCCCCCAGGGTAAGAAGGGCCAGGCTTGCCTGGGCCAAGAATGTGCAGGTGGTGAGAGACTGGGGTATTTGATGAGTGGTGAGAGCCTCTGTGCTGGACATTGTGTCTTGCCCTTAGCTCCAATTCTCACTAGGCAATCAATGGGAGCCCGGAGGATGGGGCCTGCATCCCAGACCCCCTGGGGCACTGTGCTCAGGCAGAGACACCTGGTCCCTGGCTGAGCCTCTTCTGGGCTCCCCCCTGGCTGGGGAGGGCACCACGTACCTTGGAAGCAAGTCACTCCTTAGAAGGGAGCATGAGAGGTTGCTCATCCTTTGCACAACCATGGAGGCCATGAGAGCAGGGAGGTAGAAGGGATACTTTTCAGTTCAGGGCCCCTCGGGGAGCTAGAGAGACCTGGCATCTTGAATACCACCCCTCCTCTGAGATCACTTCTAGGTGGCCTTTTCAAGGCCCAGCCTGTTCATTTTGGAAGCTGCTTTCTTTCTAAAAGACAGAGAGATACTTGTCTCTTACCCTACAAATCCTAGGGATGTTACGTATTTTTTTCAGCTTTAATGTTGTTCATTTCTTTCCTCTCCAATCAAAACACAAACTTCAGAAAGATAAAAGACCTCACTGATCCCCCATCACCCTGGCCCAGGGCCATGGTGGTCCCCCCGTCCTTGTCGCTGGTTCATCAAATTCTCACTTCTTGCCAGTAAAAATCAGATCTTCTCCTGTGGGGAAGTATTTCCAGAAAATTCCCTTAATAATCAATACATTTAGAAATCTCAGGAGAATTCAGCTGGTTGGGACACCAGAAGGATAAAACTTTATCTTGAAGACCCAACAAAAAATGAAGCCTTGGCTCAATTCTTTGTCACTGTGTAGTTGATATTATTCTCATCTACAGATGATTAAACTGAAATTTACAACACTGTCATCAGTTCAAAAATATTAAACATTCTGCAGAGGCAACATTTAATACGAATGAACAACAGTTAAGTTTTGGAGTGTGTGTACTCAGTCACATCTGACTCTTTGTGGGTTGTAGTCTGACAGATTCCTCTGTCCATGATATTCTCCAGACAATAACAGGGTGAGTTGCCATTTTCTATCCAGGGGATTGTCCCAACCATGGGATCAAACCCACGGCTCCTATGTCTCCTACATGAGTGTACTAAGTCACTTCAGTCATGTGCAACCCAGTGGCCCAAAGTCCGCCAGGTTACTCTGTCCGTAGGATTCTCCAAGCAGGAATACAGGAGAGGGTTGCTATGCCCTCCTCCAGGGGACCTTTCTGACCCAGGGATCGAACCTGCATCTCTTACATCTCCTTCACTGGCAGTCAGGTTTTCTACCACTAGCACCACTTGGTAAGCCCAATGAGTTATGGAGCAGGGGACTCCAAATACTAGTCATTCACTCATTGTACATTCTTGGGGTGGTTGGGGTCAGAAGATCCTAGGGGAGGAATCAGCACAGGTGGTTATGGAGCTGGGGACTTGGGCAAGCCAGTCTTTGCCAACTAGTAAAGCCATGTCTCAGGTGGACTGAAGATCTGGGGGAAACCCACCCTCTTGGAAAGACCATCTTCAAGGTTTCCACAGCAGAAGATTCAAAGTTTTAGGGTTGGTTACAATTCCAGTGCCCACCCCTTCCCACTAGGACAAGTCCATGGACCCAGTTCTACCTGGATCTCCCTTCTCTCCCCGGGGGCCTTCTCTCCCATCTCGTCCATCACGACCAGGCAAGCCACCCTCCGGGGGGCTACACATAACCAGGGTACAGGCGTTGGCCAGTGTTTTCTGGGAATAGAACGTCATTTCTGCTCCCAGGGATCTCCAGGGCTGTGCGAGCAGGAGCAGCACGGAGAGAGGGAGGAGAAGCATGTCCTAGGCAGAGGAACAGAGAGAGGGGCTGCTCTTGGTCCAAGGACGAGGATTAGGGCTGGCCCAGCTCCTGGAGGGCAGGAGAAGCCCTTCCCCCATCTCCTTACCCATCCTCTGGGGCCAAGAGTAGCAGGGCTCCAAAAGCAGTTTAGGGAAAGTTAGGGTAAGGTCTGGCCAGGGAGGACACGAGCAGACCAGCGGGGCCTCTGACCTGGTCTGCCAGCACATGAATCTACTCTCAGATGCTCTGTGTCATCCCTCTTTGGGGGGGTCATCCCTGCCAGGGGCTGTGTGACCAGGGTGTAGAATTCCTCACTGAGGCCATTGTCACCCCAGGAGGGACTCACTGAGGGCCCTCGGGTGGGACCCTTCCCTCTCTGGGCCTCTTTATCCCTTTTTATACCAGTAAGTCCGATGCTCTACCTCTTACGATGCTGGCTTGTTTCCTCTCACTTGCTGCTCTGGACAGGCTAGGACTGGAGTCTGTAGTGCTATCTGAAAAAAAAGCCATAGTGATAATGCTTGGTAAGGTCTGTTCTGAGCACAGAATGGTGCATGACTGCTTATTTTCCAGGATTTGTCATTCCTGGGCTCCACCGGGAAAGTTCCTGGCACACCTAGAGTGCCTGCCCAGGCCTCCTGAGAGGACTTGGGACAGGGGTCTCATGGAAGAGGGGACCTGTGAGATGGGTGCCATCAGGGGGAGACTGGCTTCAGAGGAGGAAAGTCAATGTCCAACAGAGCTCCCAGTCACCATCAGAAAGTGACTCAAGAGCTAAGTGGGATCAGGGTGCAGGACATGGGTCATTTCCAGTGTTGGGTTTCTTTCCTCTCTCAGAGAGAAACTGTAAAGTTTTGAGCATGGAAAAGAATCATGGGAGGTGCAGAGACCTGGAAGAAAGCCCAAGGGACCTGTGCAAATGACCAAGGGTTGCCAAGCAGGCTGATATAATGGGAGGGAAGGGGTTTCCTGACCAAGAGGTGCTTCCTTCCAAGAGGAGGATGACATACACTTTCCAAAGGGACTGCCAGACAATGGCATCAGAGATCTGGTTGGATATCACATCCAACTCTCCCTCTCTCCCTGTCCTGGAAACACATCTCCCACCAAACAAAGGGAGCAGAATGAAGAGCACCCCATATTACCCCATTTTCTCCCATCTCCAACACTGAACCTCCTAGAGAAGGTCTACACACACCCTGCTTTCTTCAACCACCCACATAGGCAGGGAGATATTCACCAGACATTGGAAAACAAGAGGGAAGAACAGAGACACTTACAATTGTTTCCTGTAGGGCTCCAGCACGTCCAGGCAAATTAGAGTTTCTGGGCGAGAACTGGCTCCTTATACCTGTCCTGTAACCTGACTCTCAGCCCGTTTCATGAAAACTCTCTTCAAGAAGTAGGGTGATTTCCTTCCTTGTTGACTCACTCAATTGCACCCTCTCCTGGCTTCTGGACACCTGCCACTGAAATTCATAGGACTACACACACCTTAGAGTTCAAAGAGCACCCTCAGCCCAGGGTCTCATCAGGACCTCACTGCAGCCCTGTGAGTAAAGTGGCAGCATCAGTGTCTGTGTTTCACAGATGTCCAGGAATCCAAGGTTCAGAGAAGACCAGCAAGCTGCACAATGACCTAGAGCTCTTGCAAAAGCAGCCTACCTCTGCAGAGTCCAAGAAATAGCACCCGCTGCACCCACTTCTCTTCCACCTTCATCTCAACATTACTGCTCGGACGCTAGGAAAGAGTTGGGAACTGCTTGGCCAAACTGAGCAAAGTGGGGCAGGTGAAGGGCTGCTGAGGTGACAGCCTGTGGGAGACAGCATCTGGGGGAGCTGCCATCTGGCAGGGGTCACTCTCTTGCTTTCTGCTGTAGATCTAGGACAACTTTCCACTTGCCTCAAGATGGCTTTCTATGCTCTCTGTTCATCCCCTGCCCAACCCTCCTTCACTCACATGACTATCCAGTTCTCTTAATTGCAGGGTTTAATGGTAATCGCCTATATACTTGCTGCCCCAGACACTGGTTTCCCTGGTAAATGATGAACAAACTGACGTCAACTTTCTGTTAGACTGGTGGCTTCCTCCCTCAAGCAGTGAAAATTGCGTCCATGCCCTTCCTGTTCTCGCTGAACATGGTTGCACTAAGACCCTTCTTTTTTGGACATTAAGATTCCTTATCTAATAAGCCATGGATGTCTTTGCCCCTGTCTCCCAGCTCTTGCTTCAGTCTCAAGGCTGGGCATCAACACGCGTGCACAGCCACAGGGTGCATCCCAACAATTGGTGAGTCAGCCAGAAAGCTGCAGATAATCCAGTGAGTGCCGAGATATTTGAGAATGAGGATAGGGAAGGGAAAGTTGTGGGGATAATCCCGGGGTTCATTCCCCTAGTATGTGAGTTCCTGTGAGAGATATCTTTCTCTTCCATTAAACTGATGACATCCTATTAACCTCAGAGGCTCTTCCAGTTTAAAAGTAGCACCCTGGGCTTGTGCTTCACCTGACTGCCTGGGGAGGGCTTGTGATACTGGCAAAACACAAGAGCCTTTCTGGTTTTATTGTTTTCTACAAAATACAAACATACCCCTGACCCACCACCCCTAAACAATTACAGGCTTTAGGGACACTAACAGGGACAGGCTTGTGAACTGGCCATGGTCGGTTACCCTGAAGGGTTTGGTTGGGACCTGTGGCAATGGCGAAATAAAAAGAGTACCCTCTGGGCTTCTGGTCCCAGGTGTGGGAGGGGGCAGAGCAGGGATATGGTGTCAAGGAACAAAGCTCTATGCAGCCTACATGCTTTACAACAGGTGGAAGCTGTTACAGTGGGCCTACTCAAGTCACTGAGCAATGCAGAAAAACACCACTTAGTGGCCATGAGGTTCAGGAATGGGCTGACAAAAATGCCATACCCTGGCATTTCCGCCTGTCCTACAGCCTTACTGCTGCCAGGCTAATAGAAGGACAAGTGGACTGAGTAAGCAACAACTGATACAGGAAACCCATTGTCTCAACCTGTGAACCAAGAGGCTAGCTTAAGTCACAGAGCTTGTCATTAAATATTCCAGGAGCAGTCACCAATGGGCGTACCTACATCGTGTTAACCCAGAGGCAAACAAGTCAACATCATTGGAGTTCAACTGTTGACCACCCAAGTATCATTGCCAGCTAACGATCAGGAGGATAACTCACTTTTGCCCTTGCCACAGGATCTATCCCCAGGGGAACATATTGTAAGTGGCCCTGGGACTAAAACTGGTAAGGAAGTCCCAGGTGTTTTGGGTTTGCTGCCGTGGGGATTAAGACTAGAAAGGAACTTACAGATTTCATCTGGACCCAGCTAAGAAGACTAAGAAATTAATCTCAGTTCCCTACTAGAGAAAGGCACCATTAATCTTGTGTTCTGTTACCCACCCCTCCTCCAGTGTTGACACTGGCTGAAGAGGACAGAGGTTGGACAGCATAATGGTACTGCAGCCCAGGACAAAGATCGTAGTCAAGGGTGTTAATATGTCACAGTGCTGTTACTGCTTGTCTTTTGCTTAATGGTCAGGATCTTCCCTGCAATGAGTCTGTTAGACATCGTATATTTCATGTCTGGTCTGAGTGGAGGGATCTGTTTGCAGACAGAGCAACAATGATGACCTTAGTCCAAAATGAACCTGATGGCTGGGTCTACAGCAATATGCTGTTATTGTCCTCAGGAATCCCATGAAAAATTGACCTGATAAATGCCTGTCTCCAAAGGTTGCTGCCTTCTGGACTCAGTATTCACTAGCTGTGGTTGTCTGTGTTGCATTTGTGGTATCTGTTTGTGGTACAACTCTATATACCTGAGCCAGGAAAGGTGTGGAAGAGGGGTTGACCAAGATATCAAGGGGTATGAAGGTTATGTAGGGGTGGAGTGTATGGTCAGCCCATTCAGGGTGGCTGTTCTCTTGCGTTCTCTACACCTCCCTGCTCGACCAGCCCCTGCTCCACTCACACGTCTCTCTGCTGCTGCTACTGCTAAGTCGAGTCAGTCGTGTCCGACTCTGTGTGACCCCATAGACGGCAGCCCAACAGGCTCCCCCATCCCTGGGATTCTCCAGGCAAGAACACTGGAGTGGGTTCCCATTTCCTTCTCCAATGCATGAAAGTGAAAAGTGAAAGTGAAGTCGTTCAGTCGTGTCCGACTCTTAGTGACCCCCATGGACTGTAGCCCACCAGGCTCCTCCGTCCATGGGGTTCTCCAGGCGAGAGCACTGGAGTGGGATGCCATTGCCTTTTCCCATAGGTTTCTCTAGTCCTCTTAAATATAGGGCTTAATTAGTAACTGCCTACATGCTGGCTGCTGCCCTAGCTGCAGGTTTCCCTGGTAACAGATAAGCCCAACTGACATCAATTCCCCCAGTGAATCATAGGGAGACATTTTGACACTTCTCCCCAGTGTCAGAAATTGCTGCCATTTCCTATCTGCTATAAATGGTAGCATATCACTCTAGGAGTTTCTGTTTCAAAAATGTAAGATGCCCTGTCCAATACTATTGATACCTTTGTTGCTGTCTCTCCCTTTTACTTCAGTCTTAAGGCAAGGCATCTGCAAGGCACAAGGGCCTGTGAGGTCCATCCCAACAGCAGTGGGCAGGTTGCTTTGGTTTTGGTCTCTGGGAACTGTCAGGGGAGGTCTGGCATTGAGGCCTTCTGCCAGAGCATTCACAGACCCCCTTCTGCTCTGTCCTGGGTGCTCAGCCCTTTGCTTCTAAAACCATAACCAGGGCAGGAAAAAGGAGACACGGCCATCAGAAGTAAGATTCCGCTGTTTCCCCCCTGACCCGTCAGGCAGAGGGCGATGTCTCTGAGGCCAAATCTTGGGGGTTCAATTTATGCCTTCCATCTCATCCTTGCAAACTAGGTGCAAATTCAGAGCAACTGTCCACACCAGGCTAGGAGTGGCTTCTCCATTGGTTGGCTAGAATGGAGGGCTCCTCATATAGTATTGCTTATCTTGTCCTTTCATTTCCTTAAAGCTGACATCTTAGTATTTCCCATTTTTTGATTCTTAGGGGGAATAGTGATCTGCCTTCATTTTACTACCCAGAGTACTCAAGTCCTCATGTATACAGGCATTCCTTAAAACCTTTCTCCCTCTGCTAAGAGCTGGGATCCAAATGAAAAATCACCTTCTCTAGCTCAGATGGCTTTCCTGGTTTAGGCACGGATTGAAATTCATGCCTTCAGTGAATTCATGCCTTCAGTGGGCACGTGCCCACTTGATATGACTATAAGCTCATTTCTTATGTACAGATGTTCAGAAACAAGCAGTCACAATGTCCTGAAGAAAAGCACCTGAGTTAGAATCAACACTCTTTCTTCAGGCTTTATTGGGAGAGACACTTTTCTGTTGAGGCTGAATATCCATTCCTTCCATGCAAAACAGAAGAACACAGGGTCTTGCAGACTAGTTGAAGCAGGATCATAGGTTTTTGGATACAAATGACTCTTTCAGAGACTCAGATATACCCCAAACCACTATCTTCCTACCTTTTGTAGAATGACAGTTCTCAACCAGGGATGATTGTGTCTCAGCCCCAACCAAGGATGAGCCCAGTGAACTGAGATGATTAGGTTATCCCAAGGCGTAGGGGAGGCTGGATTTGGGGCAGGGTTTGTATGGGCTCCTAGGGCTCTCAAACCCAAGATCCTGGTAACCAATGTACCTCTGTTTCATAATCACTTACTTCAGAACTTACCAGAGAAATGATCTGTTCTTGTACCTTGGAGATAAGGAATAAAGGAATAAACCACATGCCCAACCAGCCTGATCCCTCATTATTTATGCACATTCCTTCTTGACCATCCATTCAAATGAGCCTGTACCACTCAGCCACTCAAGGCCACATGTATTCCCAAGGGATGAAGTTTAACTATTAGGATTTGAGTAAATGCTGTCTCAAACACCCCAAAGGGAAGCAAGAGAAACATTTCTTCTTGAGAGTTCAAGAAAGGTGGAGGGGGTGTTTGGTAGAAAGGTACAAGGAACCCCCAACAACTGGTTGCCCAGTGGTTAGGACTCCTGGGTTTCACACTGTGGCCTGGGTTCAATTCCTGGTCAGGAAACTGAGATCCCATAAGCCACATGGTACAGCCAAAAAAAGAAAAACAAGTCTTCGCCCCAGTACCCTCTTTGAAGTCCCTGTAACCCATAGCTTATTGGTTTCTTTCCTTTGTTTTTGGTCATGGTGCAAGGTATGGGGGATCTTAGATGCTGACCAGCAATGGAACCCATATCTCCTGCATTGCAAGCAGGAAGTCTTAATCACTGGACCACCAGGGAAGCTCCCCCATAGCTTATTGGGTACTATAACATTTATAAAAAACCTGATCTGTGATAAGTTGCTTACTTTGTTAGTAGTCTGAATATGGCTTCCTCTGCTGCTGCTGCTGCTAAGTCACTTCAGTTGTGTCCGACTCTGTGAGACCCCATAGACGACAGCCCACCACACTCCTCTGTCCCTGGGATTCTCCTGGCAAGAACACTGGAGTGGGTTACCATTTCTTTCTCCAATGAATGAAAGTGAAAAGTGAAAGTGAAGTTGCTCAGTTGTGTCTGACTCTTCTCGACCCCAGGGACTATAGCCTACCAGGGTCCTCCGGCCATGGGATTTTCCAGGCAAGAGTGCTGGGGTGGGTTGCCATTTCCTTCTCCAATGTCTTCCTCTAGATTAACTATTTTCTTTCTAGCTGTCTCTTTGATCAATAGATACATTTTTCCCCCTTTTTTGTATGACCTATTCCATTCAAAATTATTCTACCTCTGGGCTTTCTATTTTGTTCCATTGATCTATATTTCTGTCTTTGTGCCAGTACCATACTGTCTTGATGAGTGTGGCTTTGTAGTAGAGCCTGAAGTCAGGTAAGTTGATTCCTCCAGTTCCATTCTTCTTTCTCAAGATTGCTTTGGCTATTCGAGGTTTTTTTGTATTTCCATATAAATCTTGAAATTATTTGTTCTAGTTCTGTGAAAAATACCGCTGGTAGCTTGATAGGGATTGCATTGAATTTGTAGATTGCTTTGGGTA